>JABEEQ010000776.1:0-50721 GCA_014824365.1 Fusarium sp. NRRL 66894 | reverse complement strand
CTCCTCCACCATCACCACCGCTGCTTCCACCACTATCTCCTCCTCCGCTTCCTCCACCCGAATCACTACTACAGCCTCCTCCACTACTGCTGCCTCCATGATCTCCATGACCTCCATAGCCATGACCACCACTGCCTGAACCATCTTCTACTCCTCCCCATCCCCAATGGCCTCTATCCCTGTGCCCATGACTGTGACTGTTGCCGACTGTGTCATCCGAGACCCCACCATACATGTTTCCAACAGGATAGTTTCCACCATCAGTGGTAGGTGGGACATGATATCTTCCCCATGGAGGTCCAGCAGAGCCCGCCTTATTTGCAGGTGTCTTCTGTATATGTGCTGGGGCCGTATAGGCGCGTCTTGGTATAGGTTCGTCAGGTGTTGGCTTTGACTTTTCAGTGTCTTTCTGCTTCTTTCGTCTTGGGAAATATTTGGTAAAAAGATCTTTAGGAGACATTGTGGTGGAATTGTGGTTATTGAGAATCAAGATATTGTGTGAATTTGAGCGTGATGTTGGTCCTTTATATCTGTCAAGACTCACTTACAAAACTGCCTCGGCTGTGTTGGTGCTAACTGAAATGGTATCTGTGGTGCCATCGTCTTCATCTTCAGCCAAGTCGGGCGTCTTGCAGCCCACCTGACTCGGCCGAAACCGAACCGTCTTACGAGCTTCGAATATTCTAACCAAATAGAGAAAGTAGCTTAAACAGAGCTCATGGTACTTTTACAGTATTAACGTCTGAACTTTAAAAGTCGGTAGAGTATGACACGCGCGATAGGGTGAGATGAAGCTTATCCTCGTAATTTATGTGAGCGCCGATGTCGCTAGTTCACGGTTGCGCTATGAAAGAACTTATGGGAGCCCAGAGTCATAGTTAGCAGAATAGAAAACTCTCCGTCCGTTGTCCCATAGTCAAGCCCAAAAGGGCTCCACATTCGAGACACTGAGGGCCGTAGAGCATGGGTACAGTCACCTCTCCCCACTTCTAACTGCCCGGCTGATATCGACTTCTTACTCAGCCCCAGCGGCCTTGACAAGCCAGACAAAGCTGTCTAGTTTGGAAGAATGACGACACTTGATAGCTTCTTGGTAGTGAGGCTGATTTCGCAGATGGCGTAATGTGAAGAAAGTGGTCTGTATGGCTCAGGGTAGCTTAGCAGTTTCGTTCATTGCCTTGATATCAAACGGTATAAGAGGTACCCCAATTGTGATACAAAGAACTCGAGTCTCTTATAACACCAGGTTCATACAAGATGATAATGTTCTATTCATAATCATCGACCTTATCGTTGGCCTTATAATTTCCTTTTATCACAATTAATCTGGTCTTTGTTGGGCTTCAGCCCTTCAATGTCATTCTATTGATACTGGTGGATATTATTTACTGCTGTCATGTTGTTAAGAATGCACTTGGCAGGGGCATTGGCTGGCTTGGGTGGATAAACAGAGCCTACCAGCTTAAGATGCATTTAACGAATTACAGAAGGTGTTGCCGGCATCTGTTTCCGCATAAGAACAAAAACACGGGCTGTAATTGGAAAGCGCCTTACACAGCCTGATCTGAACAGGATAGGACCTTTAGCTGAAAGTACTCCTTCGCACACTTCAATCTCACCTCAACATCCAAGTCTACAGCGACACCATAACAAAAATGAGCACTTTATCGATACTGAATCTATCAAGCATAGTTTTCCGTTATTCTGGCCTTGTCGGAAACCTCGTGGCTATCTCTTCAGCAGCCCATGTTCCGCCAGGAAGTCCCCCCTTGCGGTACATATATGATCAGCTTCTTGCCATCCAGTCGGAACTACAAGATGGACTCCTTTCTTTACAGAAGCAAAGAATCACACTGGTTGATAAAAACCTCACTGCGATCCTGAATTGCGCGAGGGCGTGTGCAAGAGACTGTGACACTCTTCTCAAGGCTGCCAAAACAAATCTCGAGAGAGACACTCAACATGGGCAAGGGGGACAGTTTCTGCAGTTAGTTGATCAGATGTTCGTGCCTTTGTATTTTGAGAATCTCCAAGACGCGATAAATGAGTATACGCGCCCCAGTACTCATCATTTGGCCAAGTGAGTCAAATAAGTGTTGATCCTGTTAATCCATACTGACCTTAATAGCAACATCATACGGCATGTGCATGGCCAATTGGAAGCCATTGAAAATCGGTTCAGCATTTCTCTCGGATGCAATGCTTTCGAAGAGCTCCAAAAGTCCACATACCTTCTTCACGCTCAACTTAGTCAAAGTTCTTGCGGAACACAGGCTTGGGACGAAGTCTGTGACGGACTGCAACACATCTTATCCAACCTTCACCACCTACAGACGGCCGTCCCAATGCTATACGCCCTCGACCATAGCGAGAGATCACTTCGCCGGAGTAGAATCTCGACAGTCCTCAAGGGAACATTCTCTTGGGTCTTTCAAGAACAAACAGAGGATGCAATCAGTGCTCAATCTTCGTTGCTTCGCTGGCTCATTTCAGATCAAAGCCTTTTCTGGGTTACAGGCAAACCATGTTCAGGGAAGTCGACCTTGATGAAATTTGTTGCCGAACATCAGGATACCCGGAATTTACTGCAGAAATGGGCTGGGCATAGGGAACTATTGATCGTCACCCACTACTTTGACGCCATGGGTCTACCAATCCAGAGATCATTTGAGGGACTTCTGAGATCTCTCGTATTTGGAATTATCAGTGCAAAGCCAAGTCTCTTGAAGAATTCGCCGTCGAGTCTTGTTTCAACATCGAACCCCCTGCCAGCAACCTTTAAATTCGGACACATATTTAGCTCCATAACAAAGAATGCTGTTCCAGTCAACATTTGTTTCTTCATCGATGGGCTGGATGAATATGAGGGTGATCGTGCAAGGCTGTGTCAACTGATAGAAGACATATCATGTCTCCCTTATGTCAAGATCATTGTTTCTAGCAGACCATGGGCTGCGTTTGAGAATTCGCTCGGCAGTTCTCTTGAAACCAAACTATCTCTGCAAGAGGTCAATCGAGGCGATATCAGCAGATATATCGCATTTCACTTGGATGGAAGTCCTTTACAGAAGAATAAGAACAGTCCGAAGTACAAGGATCTTGATCTCGAGTCTGTCACTGCTCGAGCACAGGGTGACTTCCTCTGGGCAATTTTGGTAACTCATTTTCTCCTTGAGGATCCGTCTCCTTTGGTTGACGCCTGCAACCGAGCAGAAAACGTTGATGCCCCTTGCAACTTATCAGGCCTAGCGAAGATTGTGGTAGAATCCTCGAGCTCACAGTCTTATGGGAAAGCTGCTGAATATCTGGCAATCGTTTGCGAAGCAAGGCGATGCCTAGCAGCCGAAATTCTCTTCTTTCATGACCACGACTTTGCCAATGATATGTACGCTTTTATGACACCAACAAATCTTTTATCGCCCAATGACGAAGAAACAAAAGAGCTACACCGCCAGGTTCAACGTGACATCTTTCAGACATGTAAAGGACTGTTGGAAGTTGTCGATGGCCAAGTTGTCTTCGGGCATCGAGCTGTTTCGGAATTGATGCATTCTGAAGAATTTTGTAACCTCTTACTCACAAAAGTTCGGAAAGGTTTCGATCCTGATCTCTCAACCTTCAAAGCATCAGTTTCTTGGTTCAAGCGCAAACGTTTCAGGAGCGGCGAACTCGTCGACTTACAGTCCGAACCTGTAGCGGTCGGCTTAGCATATGTGAAGAGCCTTTCAAGATTTCATAAGAAACTAGGAAGTACCTTACCGAATTTCCAGGATACAAACAATCAACCAGTTGACATATACTGGATGAGCAAGGCTGTCAACATCCGAGGAGGCTTTGACAATGTATGCAAGCACGAAAGGTGGCTGGATATCGTCAAGGACTTGGGATACAGTGAGGATACTGCAACATCAGTTTCAGACCCACTCAAGAAACTGTATAAGCGATGGATTCATCAGTACGAAGAGCACCTGCGCCGAAAGAGACAAGAAGAACACGACCCTATGAACGATATTGAAGACCTTGTTGAGAGCTTGAGGAACTGTCTTGAATATGCACGCCGTTGCGGCCAAAAGGAGAATACTGTCGCCACAGCTTGGGCACTCCTTGACAACGTTGAAGAGAGTCTGTTGTCCATGACTGCGAGGAATCAATTCAACATATCGGATCTATCTATGGCAAGGGGCATTTACCGTCATCTGGTGATTGAATCTGGTATCCATAGATACATCGTGAACAAGCTTTGGATTGATCCGGAATATTGTGACAACGAATATTCACAGAAATACCGATCACCTCTGTGTTCTGCGCTTGGAGCGGCACCGCATAATCTTCATCCCGCGCATCTGAGTCCAGAGTCTATTGATAGATCGCTTGTCAAATCTCTTCTTACTCTTGGGCATAAGCCCAATAAGTTTCATCATGCCGGGGAGACACCCTGGGTATCTTTTGTGAATACTCATGTTCCTGACACATTGTCCAATTCATCTCCAGGGCTCGAAAAGATGAACATCAGTTTGATAAATGAGATATCTGTTTTAATGCTTGAACATGGAGCCAGACCAGGAGATCATGCCGAACTTCTTGATAAGAAATCGAGGACATGGAAAGTTCCAGTTTGGTTCAAGTTCCTCATGTTGGCCCATTGGGTACCGACTTTTCAGCAAGACACGTTCGAACGTGTTTTCAGTATGATATTGGAAAAAATCTCAGCTATTTCAGAGTCCAGAGCATCACTGGAACTCAAATCTGATGGCGAAACATATGAATGGATTCCTTTTCCATTATGGACGATCTGTGCTGACAATTTTGCACTACCTAACGTGTCAGATTCTAGCCCATCTGATGCTGGCTTTGTATTCAGGATATTTGTAGGAATTTGTGAAAAGAATCTGGATGACTTGGAAGCATCTGAAAGGTCTCGAAAATACCTTTCGAATTACTTCCTCCCAGACTACCCAGAGCTTGGAAGACAAATACTGATGCTCATCCCCGGAAGTGACTCCAGAACGACAGGCTTTACGACAATCAGTTCGCTAACGCGGGATATAAGTACAGAGAGCATAAGTTGCCGGGATTCTACGGTCGCAACTTCACTCGAGATTCCAGAAGGTATCGAGATGGGATCTCATAAAGATGCAGATTCCAGTGACATGAGGGTACAGATAAATGCATTCGTTGATGAGGCCGGCTCAATCCAGTCAATTGACGAGGACATTCAGTCATGCAACAGTAGCATTGCGCGAACCCCTGGTATCATCGCCGCTGAGCGCCAAATTGGTGACCTACTATCCCGGCATCCAGATCTTCGCTTTATCCTTGATATATCCTTAGAATTCATGCCAAAGGAGAGGCTCGAGCGCAATATCCGGAGATCACTCAAACTTTTGTATCTGAAACTCAGAGAACATACCGAAAGCAACATTGAAATCCAGGTTTTGACAACTCGAATGCTCAAAGGGCGAGGCTCGAGGACAAGAATCTCAAAAAGAACTGTTGGTGAAGAGTCAGCATTCTCACATCCAAAGAACGACAACGAAGAAGAGATACGCCCGAGCTTCCGGAAAGATCGAGCTTATCTAAACAATTGGATATTAAAAACGGAACTATCTGCGAGACCAGATGAGAAGCCCCAGCAGCCGGCAGATGAAACTGATGATATCAAGCTGACGGAAAGTGACGATGACATGTGTGAAGAAAGAGAAAGTGATTCAGAAGAATTCCAAGCAGTTCAAGTCGCAGAAGAATTTCTCATGAAGGGGCCTCCTTTCCAGGCGTTCTTGACTCATCTTGGACTCTCATTATTACCTGATACTCTCAGACAAGTCATGCAATTAGCTTCCTGGGATACCATCAAACTGATTGATACTCCGTTAGATATCAGAATTTCTGACCGAATCAAATCTTCTATGGAAGAGTTGACAGGCAGTCCCTGGGATTGGTGGCCGTTGAAATCACCAGAGGTACCTTTGCGAAGAGGCTACGTGCGAATGAACTGGCGTTGCGTGAGTTATCGTGACCATACAAGATCTTTGATGCCACCTGCTGACCAGCAATAGCATTGTGGCAAGCCATCCTGGGTAGAGATCACTCCTTCTCAAGCACGAGTTATTGGGAGAATGATCAAGAACCCTACTACGTTCGCCGAAGACCATTGTACGGTCACTCATACCAGGCGAAATACCTTCCAAAGGGTCACGGCATGGTTCAAATGGAACTCTGGAAACCTTTTGCCTGTTGCGACGCCAGTATCCCAAGATAGTCAACAATCGTCCGGTGTGGGCGGCAATAACCTAGTCCAACAGGGGGTGGCTACTACAGAACAGAACAACACCCCGTCTGTGACTATTGATGATCTGAGGATCTTATTCGGAGTACCCATGGGGCTTAAGACGTTACATGTGATCCCAGTTCCGGTCAATCAACCAGACAGCAATGTTTTCCCACAACTGAAGGCTGAGTATAGAAGAATTCGAGGTCGATGGAGAGCTTGGTTCTCTTTCTGGCAGCTCAGTCACTGCAATTTCGTTAAGGTGAGTTCATGTCCGCATGAAGTTTACCCTCTCATATATCGAACGACTCAAATTGATCTTCCAATACCTATCAATAACATATTCTGGCAATATTCATTGACAATTCATTAGTTTGAGAGCATTACCCGCAACATTGTTGTCGCTTGTGGTCAAGATCTGCCAAAAGCTAGCGACCTGGACTACGATTATACACCAAAGCCACCTCAAGCATCAATACCGCCTGTTCATCCACATATCTTTGAAGCTGCATTCAACAGCTGCACTGGTGGCAAATGCCGAAACCCTTCTCCTTTTCACGACTGCTATGAGTTTGAAGAAACGACTTACATAAAGCGAATTCCGAAGAAAAAGACACCACTTTCCCCCGGAGCGATTGACGTCCCCATTTGGGGGCTCGAGGCGCGACATTGCATCTCGTGCTTTCATGTTATTATATACCACTTGCTTATTCTTGTACCTCCTTTTGTGTTGTGGGGATGGTGGATGAGTAAACATCCCGATGACATACAAAGCGCATCTGTCCCCATGACTATTGTTTTGGCAATGATTTCTATGTTTTGGAGTGCTACTGGCATTATGAAGCAATTTCGTGGCGAGCCATAGTTCTGTGGGTGGGTAGATCTGAAGATTTATGCTGAACTTATGACTTACGGATATGAAGACACGATTGATGATGATAGAAGTGTTTTGTATAAGAGATGTGCAGAGTACAGAGAACTTTATTCTTGAACAGAATGGGAGAAAAGAAATTTACTGCATGCCATCTATGTCTCTTCTCCAGTTTATTGATGTTCGAGCAGTATCTACTGCAAACTTGGCCCCCTCCTGGATATTGTCCTTCTCGTCTGGAGCATGAGAGTCGTAACAGAGCCAACTCAGACATCAACAAGATCAGGCCGCGTGGCCTAATGGCTAAGGCGCTAGATTTCGGTCCTCAGCAACTGATCCCTCTAGAGATTCCAGGTTCGACTCCTGGCGTGGTCGATTGACACAGCTGATCCACTTTCTTTTTGCACTTCTCTCCTCCTGGAAGGAAGACGAGGAATATCTCTCTTCGCTTGGTGCAAAATGAGAGATAGAACAAGCAAAAATGTGGTTCCGCCCGGGATCGAACCGGGGACCTTCTCGGTGTTAACGAGATGCCATAACCAACTAGACCACGGAACCTGTGATCTTCGAGATCTATCTCTTGGCGATTGTTGCTTGGGGTCTCGCTATTGAGCTCCAAGTTCCCGGACACACAGAGTATTCGGAGTATAGACTAGTTTATTCACCTAGAAAAACAGTCACTAATGCAGTATTGAAGGAATACACATCTATTCATACCCGTACCATACGCCTGTCCATGATATTAGACACCTTCCGTCTCACTAAAACGAGTTACCAATGTCATCCCAATCAAAGTTATCCATGTCCTGAGTATCGAATCCTTCAAACATGGCAGCATCCCCTGAAGGATCCAAGCTTCCTCCATCATTGGCAGATCCAAGTCCCAAATCAGATGGTACACCACCCATACTGACATCAAGAGTCAAGTTATCGACAGAAATATTGTCACCCTGGACACCTGAAGCAGCAGCAGCAGCCATGGCATCTCCAAGTGCAGCCGTGTCACCATCGAGGTTAAGAGACATGTCTGCAGTTTGAAGCATTCCTGGGGGCTGGGGTATGATCATCTGTGCTTCGACACGACGATGTAGACGTACAACAATTTCAGCAAGTGCTGGGTCTTTCTTCTGGAGTTTCCTACAGCCTTCAGCTTCGACTTTGAGAAGGTCGCGAAGATTACGCTGACGCTGGACCGGTGGGAGCATGTTTCCGTTTGCATCGACAACTGCCGGGGCATCTTTCGCAGCGTCAGGTGCACAGATCAACGAGATAGCCACGTCGTAGACAATGCTGGCACTTCCAGCCTCTGTGTGTTGTCGAACCTCTTCCAAGATAACATGCAATACACGTTTGGGACCCATTATCTTCAAAGCGGCCAAGATTTGTCGATGGGTATAAGAAGTCGGCATACTGTTCATAGCCGGATGAATACTCCAGTGGACAAGACCTTGGATAGTAAGTTTGATGGCGCTAGAGAGGCCAGTAGGGGGTGTAACAGTCCAAGACTCGATTTCATTGAGATCAGTTCCCCCTGTCCGGCGTGACAAGGGAATGCTATCTTTGAGAGTCCGCAGAAGAGGCTCAATGTCTTGATTCTTAGGATCTCGACGTTGATATGTTCGCAAAGCATGCTCCAAAGGCTTTGCAATGAGATTTTTGACGGATGAAAGCATTGTGCTTGCTTCTCCGGAGATAGAGCTTGGAAGGAGGATGAGTTGCAAGATCTTGATGATGGACTTTTGTTCCTTTTGGTCGATCCAGAGATAGTCCGCCAGGAATCGAATAGCCGGGACAAGAGATGGTAATAAGAAGGTATCCACGAGGTCTGTTTCGTCAGCATGAATCATCTAATTGGCAATAGTACTCACATTCTATGCCTCCCTTGAGGCTTTCATCGTTGAGATAGCCATGCGTGTATGCAACGACAATACTCTGGAATAGGGGTGCCACGACAAGATAAAACTCTTGCGGGGGACAAGATGACATCAACTCATCACCAAGGCCACCGGCCTCGGTATCAAAAAGTCCATGGATCCACCCATTGAGATGATCATTCTCCCTCTGCGTGAGCTCATTGCATTGTCGTCCAATGTGTCCTCTGCCAATAATCTTAGCGACCCAAGAGTCGGGACTGGCGATGCCACTGTCCACTGCGGTTAGGTTATATCGATAGGTGAAAGCCAAAACAAGCAGTAGAACGGCACCAAACTCCTCGTACACAGGCTGGTACTCTTCTTGGTCGTCCTCATAACGCCAATTATCAAGAAGTTGACACAAAGGTTCAAGGATGTTCGGCAGCTTCTCGAACAGAAGAATGACGTCTAATGATTGGGGCTTTGCGGCAAGTTGGCTGCATAATACCTTCAACGACATGGTTTCCTTATTATGGCATGATTGCCGTAGCACCTATAACTGTTTAGAAGTAGACATTGGAAGAATGAATGTACTTACCTCAACAAGTGCCTGACATACTGCACCGACATTGCCGTCCATCTTGTCGAGTTCCCGAACGAGCCCCTGAATCTTTTCGGTATCAGACAAACAGTCTTGCACAAGCTTATCTTTGGAATGCTTCTGTAGTGATGGTTCGTAGGAAAGAGAAATTTCTCCCAAAATCCTCTCCACGTGCTCCCTTTGCACGAGGCCATGCAGTACACACGCAGCGCAAAACTCTTCCCTAATACTTTCAGTATAAGGATTATTATTTCTAGACTCGTCAAACATGAGTGATGCTGTAGGAAACAGGCTTGTATCCACATGGCTTAGTGCCTCCGTGATGCAGAATTCAGCCGATGTGCCTGGGAAGCCAGGGGGCAATAGCTGATAGAGAAGTAGAGGAACTTTGTTGATCAAGAATGATCTCAAAAGGTGGGCGTCTTTCTGTCCCTCGTTGCGGAAAACCGCGTTAGCCAAGATATCAAAAGACGCAAGAATTAAGTCGATGGCACTGGATTGAATATCTCCTTGATACTTGTTGCTCATGTACGAAAACAAAGCATGATCATCCAAAAGAGGGCGTGCAATAAGCTAGCAAATTAGTATAGTCATTAACCCAGAGACATTAAACTTACCGCAGCATTCAGATAGATGTACAATCCTGCTCGAGTGTTGCTGACTGGAATCTCTGCCACGACAAAATTGTCCAGACCAACAGCTGAATCAAGAAGTTCGTCCATAGCAGCATTAGTAGCTTGCTTCTTCTTATCAGCAGGGTCAGAGCTGGCAAGGATCTCCGTTCGAAACTGCTCGAGCTTGTCTGTTATTTGCGGCACGAGCTGTAACGTTGGCACAAAGCTTGCCAAGCTGGCAGACATTTCTTTCCGGACGTCTGTACTGGTCAGCATGAGTACACTCGAAGAGAAATTGTATTACCTTTGGCAATTGGTTTGCTCACAGCTCCAACAAGGATGTCATTCTCGCACATCCGCAGTAAGAGTGCGACCAGAGCTGCCCTTGACGACTCCATCTCATCCCGTACCTGGGCTGTGTGCAATTGCTCAAGCATATCAGCCGCAAATGCTGTTGTGAAAAGGACCATCCATTTGGAAATAATCCTTGTCATATCCAATGCCGTTTTTGAATCTCGTATGGCCTTGCCTTCAACTACGGACTTGGTAATCCCGTAGAAAAGTACCTCTTCAGCCCAGTAAGAGCTCTTCCATCGAGTAGTCTTCTTTTTCTGTTTATCCTTCTCTTTATCATCGCTTTTTTCGTTTTCCTTTTCGTTCTCTTTGCCCTCGTTGGCATTGGGTTGTTGTGCATACGCATGCAAAGATGAGTATTTGTACAGCGCTTTCAGTATTGATGGTGCATCGACATAACCGAGCCTCGTAAGGACTTGTAAATAGGGGGGGATTCGAGGGTCGAGGCTATTGTCGTTTGATGGTTGAGGGCGAAGGAAGAAGTCGGCGACGAGGGCGGGAGGTAGAGGATGTTGATCATGGACAAGTCGAACGTAATTCTCGAATTTCTCTGTATCGAGACGTCCAGAGATACAACGTGCGACAAATTGAGACCAATATTCTATGGCCGAGCGCATTGCTTCTGCGGCTGCTGCGCGGGAGTCCATGGCGAAGGGATATTCGTATCGATGATTAGATGGATGGTCGCGAGATCGATCGATGAACAAAGGAGCCTTGGATCGCGTCCATAAGGTGATACCGCAGGAAAGACACCCAGCTTATTCAATAATGTTTAATATACCAAGAAAATCCAAGGCAAAGATATTATAGTGGCGGAGAATTGCTCTCCCAGCGTCGGCGCATAAACTTATGTGGATGTAAAGCTTGAGCTGTCGCGGAGTCGATGGTCTTGGTGTTGACTTTGGTGGGACTCGCTTTGGCGCGGATTTGTTCCGCGCTGAATAAGACTGGCAGGTCCATCGACTTAGACAAATCCAATTGCCATAACTACCAAAATATTAAAAGAAATTGCAGTCTTACCAAGTCTTTCATATTATGTTATCACTTCTGACTACCTTACCTATAAGTTCCGTGGCTTAGAAGTGTGACAGTCGTTGATAGTTAAATGCACACTGATGGGGCCATTACCACTACATTTACGGGTTGAGAGTTCATATACCACATATTGAGCTGTCCGAATTCTCTCCATCAAGCGGTTAATTCTGATCCTAGATTTTCTTTGTTACGCCAGGCTCAATCTCCTCCAAAATCCCAATCAATTCCTCCCAGACCTGTCTACACATCTTCTCCCCATCATCTCCCTGCATAGTCTTTGGTAGTTCATGAAAAGCGCCATTAGACATAAACTTTCCATTCAAGCTCTCATCTGCAAACGCTCCAGCCAATAATGCACGAGATCCCACCTCCGGAGTGCGTCCAAAAAGCGCAAGAAGGCCTGTAAATATAAGGTTGAACGGGAAGGGCGTGTTATTGAAGAGCGGCGTGCTGCAGAAGCCAGGATGTACGCCGTTGACGATGATATAGCCTTTTCCAGATGCCTCAATAGCTTTGGCAAGTTGCGTCATGAATATGAGTTGAACGAGTTTTGTCTTGTTGTAGTGTTCAAGGACGCTGGTCTGCTCATCAAGAGCTTTGACGATGTTTGGCTCTTGTACAGGAAGGCAACCCTAGTACAGTCAGTATCGATTTGATCATTCATAAAGAACTTACCTCAAATGCAGCGTCAGAGGACACAATCACAATATGAGGAATAGTGTTAAACCTGGTCGACGTCTGTCTCAGAGCAGGAAGAACAAGAAGCGTGAGAAGAGCTGTAGAGATGACATTGACGCTCAGCATCGACTCGTGCCCTTCTACAAGCTCACGCTTAAAGACAAGAAGACCTGCATTGTTTATCAAGACATCCAGTCGGTCTAACTTATTGACACGGGCTGCAAACTCGCGAACACTATCATGCGACGCAAGATCCAGGTGCCAGACCTCGACGACATTGCGTTTTCCAGTTGTCTCTTCAATATCTTTCTTTGCATGTTCACCTTTTTCAAGATTGCGACAAGCGAGAATGACTTTAGCAGCGTTGAGTTGGGTAAAGTGTCGCGCTGCCTCAAGGGCAATACCTTGGAAATAGTCAGATGCAGGCAATGAAAGACGTGAGGATTCAATTACCGCCATTCCCGCCAGTGATTATAACTACTTTATCTGTGCAATCTTCTTCTTGCGGTGGTATTGTGGTGAATTTGCCATGGATCATATTTAACAAGAACGACATTTTGGTTGGTGGGCGTTAATTGAAGCGAACGCCAAGACAAATAGTGTAGTTCAATTGGTTGACATTGGAGCCGACCGTGTCTGTAAGGATGATGATTATTTTGTCAAATGGGATGATGAAGCCGTGAAATTCGGAAGTTGCTGCTGACGAATTGTCTGACAGGTCAATGTCAGCCGAAGATTGGTTGCATTGGTCCCCTGTCTGTAAATAAGCACTCACTGAACACAACTTTATATTGTTACACATTGCTAGATTAATAGTTTCTACTCTTCCGGGGGCCGAAAACGAGGTAGGTTCAAGTACTAGAGGTCTATCATCCTATATGAACAATATTAGCTTGATAGACGGCGCTTTGAGGCTCAGCGATTGTGAACTGAATAAAGACTTCATCACTGGTAATCTATCTTGATGAGCTCCATTTCGGTTCAGTGATTATTAATTAAAAGTGAAATCTATAAAATGATAAAAACACAAGGGAGTCTCAACGTTAAACAAATACCAGGGTATCTCAGCATCTCAAGTAACAACCCTACTTCTCAAAAACCGTCATCATAGTCCTCTTACCCGCCGCCCAACCATCAGCATAATCAGTACCCAGATATCGCCCCTTGGCCCACCAGATCATGATACTAAACAGCTTCATGGTGCCCATCTGGCCAGTCGCCCGGCTTCGACCAAGGGTCACAGCAAACAATGGCTTATTGGCAGGAGTATACTCGGGAATTTGGCCGCCATCGATATGAGTGGGAAGATTTTTGAAAAGATGTTGTGCCTGTTTATCTGCCATGCTGAGCTGTGAGCCCTCAAGGTTGCCAGCGTCTCCGATGACGAAGATGTTCTTGTGGCCCTCAACTTGAAGTTGGGTGGTCTGCTTGACGAAGCCATTGCTGTCGAGAAGGTTCTTGGGAACGAATTCGGTGTTGGGAATGGTGCCAGTGGCAGGGAGATAGGCTTGGGCGGTGATCTTCTTAGTTGTTCCGTCGGCAGAGCGAACCTCGAGGATGGTATCCGATCCTGAAGGTGTTGCACTGATGACAGTTGACTTCGGCATTGTCTTGACGTTGAGCTTCTTGAGTTCCTTGAGAGTCTGCTTGCGAACCCCATCTGTCGCAGGAGGAGCAAGAGGGAGATCGTCAGAGTAGATGAAGATGACCTCCTTGGTTCCGTGCTGAGAGTACTCGAAGCCAAGTTCACCGGCAGTCTCGGAGCCAGTGAGACCACCACCAGAAACAACAATAGTCTTGGCCTTGCTGATCTGATCTTGGATTTCGTGCAACTTCGCCTTGGTAGCTTCAGTAGATCCGATATCCTTCCAGATCATACCATCCCTCGTTCTCGAGCCAGTAGCGATAACAAGAGTGTGGTAATTGACCTCACGAACAGTAGCACTGCTGTTAAGCTCAACACTGACGAGATCAGAAGTAGTGTCAAGAGAAATAGCCTTGCCCTGGATCCATTCAAACTTGTCGGAGGGATAAGTGCTGAAGGTAGTTTTCAAGGGAATGAGGACCTTGTCGTCGGAGAGTTGGCCGGGAACAACGACACGAGGCATGGCGACAGGCCAGAGGAAGTGAGTATTGGGTGAAACGACGACCATCTTGAGATCTTTGCGCTTCAAGACGTGGTTGACCATTGTTTGACGGATCACGGGAAGGGCGGCAGGGCCTGCACCGAGGACCACGATGGTTTTGACGTCTGTCATTGTGATAGGTTGTTGTTGTCGAATATTAGTTCTTTGTGTGAAGATGCAATTGCAATACTGCTTAAACGTGGTTGTAATGAGAGAGAAGATGCTTCATTCAAACAGGTCGTAACTCTCTACCTATATACACAATGCAACTCAACTACCCTCCATCCCTTGCTTTCTCAGCAGATTAGAAACCAATAATTACCAGTTAACGCGCGCACAAGCCCCGTCTGAAAGAACAATAAGGTTAAAAGAGCATTGCATTTCTGCCCCTGTTTAGATTAGAAAGACCAAATGCCGCCCGCGCGGCAGATGTTGCGGAGCTGGTGCGGAATGATCGAAGACCCCATAAATCATGGCCGCCAGCCAATAGTATTGCTTAACGCTGGTTGTCCCCTCTGCCGCCGGGGGCTTCGGAGACTTTCATGCGCTGTGGCTTTGGCTTTGTCAGTGGATTAGATAACTCGGCGACGGGTTCTATTAAGACGCCGAAAACATTGAATTTTAATTATCGTGACAATAAGACACAATTTGCATGTGTCACTCGAAGCTCTGGTAATTTCACAGTCGACATAGTTTCTATGTCGCTGCAATTGTAAGTAATAAGCAATTGAATTATGTATAGAGCGCTCAGAACCTATACAGAACCTTAACAACTAAAGAGAATAAGAGTCCTTCTACATCAATTAGATCTAGACCCTGCATGCTAAGTTCGAGTCGGTTGACAGTTGGCGCATAGCCAATGAATGCCTGAGCCAAGGACCCTGGCTGCTGAACAGGGAAACCTGGCTTCGTGGCCCACCTCATGCTAACAACTTTAAATCAACAGACGAATAATAAGAATAAAACAATTCGTGATTCAATGCTCGAGATACCATATCGACCGGGCTGATGTTTAATAGATAGATGAGTCACGTATCTCCCAGAATTACAGGTTTACTGGTTCACTGGCAACCTAGTTCGTGAATCCCAAATGCAATCATCAGTGCTCTAGGTTAGGCTAGCCAAGTTTCCACTATCGTCCAGGTTTCAACTTAAAATGTCACCTGTGAACAACATCACCGTGATGAATATATTCAACATCTACTTATAGCCTACAGTCTGTAGTGCGCCTCTATGTCTGCGATAAATAGTTCGTGGCTCTCCTTGTCTCGTGGCTTCAGTTCCTAGTTGAGTGGTAAATTTAACCAACTCTTATGAACTTCAAAGCGAATATTCAGTCACAGACACAAAACTTGTGATAATGTAATGACTCTCAGATGGAGCCAAGAGAAGCAATACTTCTATTTGACACTACCGAACTTGATAAGATCGCCGAACAAAATTGCACGTCATGATCGTGATCTCCTCACTTGTCAATTTCAATTGTCGTCACTTCTCTCTTGGCCTGACGATGAGGAGCTGTTGACGATCCAGTAGTCTATCATTGCCAGTTACTATGGGTATCATGAAGACGCCGAGAAAGTCACTGCAACTACTCATCAAGAGGGTTTCCGCTATTATACCCCCTATAACAACACAGCCGTTGTAGTACGTGATCTCGATGCTGCACACTTACTTGTCATACCCTACAGCGTCACCAACGTAACAAAGCGGCCCGAAAACAAATATCCGAATAGAGACAATGTCATCGAGATCCTGTGCAACGCCCGTGCGTGGTGACGATAGGTTGCTGACTCTGTTCAATATGACCCGTCTCAGCTTGCATGGGTAACCTTCAACGTAATGCCAGCTGAGATCACGTCGCAAAAACAACCAAGTCGAGACCGCGGTGACATATTCCCTGTCCTCCTACCGTCAAGAACTGGTCGACGGCGATTACTGAAGCTTTGCCGGGAAGAAAAACCCCAGGGGTGGTGGTGCGGCTCAAACGTCATATCCCTGGGAGGCGCTGTAATATGATGCAAAACTTCGCCGCAAGGCAACCACTCCACCGTCGCTTTGACTGGGGATCGTAAGCAACTTACCAAAGTGAGAATTGACAGGCAGAAGTGATATCAAATTATTGTTCGTTGAGATTGCGTAGTTGATCACTCCTTATCGAGGAGGTGAGAGGGATTGGTAGAGGATTCGAGGGAGCTCCCAACTCTAGGGACCAACTACCTCACGTGAATAACTTCCCTTCACGACTTACATAGCAGCTGCCATCTGCACAGTAGTTTCCAACTACAATTGGCAGCCCTGTAAATTTGGCAGGGCCTCGAAACTCGTAATTGATAATAATTCAAGACTGCAGGACTGTTCCATCAGCAGCCATTTCAGTTCACCAACCTGAAGCGGAGCCATCTTGCTCAGACAGAACCTTATGTCATATTTCCAGACGACGTCAAAACAAACATCAAAAGCAAGGATGTGATGCGGGCTCTAGACGAGGGTTGGGGGACCCATTCAAGCTAGGAAAAAATCGATGGGCCAGGGTTTAGAACGGCAAAAGAATCTCTCCCAGTGACAGAAGTTCTTTCGTAGGTGGCATTGATGATTTTCGTATCGACAAACAGAGTTGGAAATGCAGTGTCGTCATCACGTGTCACGGCGGCTGATCAGAGGCGACAGCATTAGCAGATGCCTTTTTTGAGTATCGACTCTGCTGTAAGGGGTCCAAAGGGCTGAGATTTGGAGAGTGCCGTCCAGACCTCGAGATCACAGGCTTCTGTTTGGTCAAAAACCAGGCCAAGAAGCCGTTTGGCAACACAAGCTTGTGGGGCATAGAGTGAGGCTCTAAGAGAGTTTTGACGTCTGCGACAGCTGAACATAGCTTCAAGCAAGGAACCAACAAAAAGACTGACGTCGAACGCAGCCTTTCCGTTTGGTTGTCCCTGGTTGGCTAATGACGCAGATGGCATGGAATGTCGGTGATATCTCTAGCCTTGTGGGTTAAGGATTATCTCTGCAGCCTGCCACTCTGGTCTGCTCATGACGCTGGTGCTCCCTAGACGTGCAGCGTATGACAGAGGCGAAACGGTACTGAGGCGAGATATGACGGTGTACGGTAGCATTCTGCATCTTCCTCTCGGGAGCCTCAAATCAATCCTGGGAGTCTCCGTTTTCCTTTTTCCTTTTCCTGTTGCGGAGAAATGAAAATGATCCCTGTAAGATGTGACATCAGCAAGCGACTCTTTAGCGTGGCGGCTGAGTGACCTCATTGGCGCACCTGTTTCACAGTAGAGATCCATGCATGCCGTCATTGGCCCACTTGACTCTCAACCACAATTTCCCCTTTCTCTACTGGTTGAGCGGCACAGCACACAGTTTTGAATGCTTGCCATGATGACTTCAACGCAATAGCAATTTTCTCTCCGTTTCTCCACGACTTAGTCCATTTCTGTGGCGTTTAAGGAGTGCCAGAATGCACAGGGGGTTACACTCTCATTGAGTGCCGACGTCAACAGATGATTCATACCGGGGCGGATTCTGCAACCTCTTGAAGATTCAGGGTCTTCATATGCAATCATATCTCATAGATTCGGTGTGATATTGACCGAGATAAGATCGGGGAAAGTGGGAATAGCCTCGCTTCAAAAACTTTGTTTAAGCGCAGAGTAACATCTGCTGGTCATCAACAAAGCAAGGCTTTTCGAGATTTTCGGTGCGTGATCAACCGGGTATGGGGAAATCAGCCGCCAAGAGGGATTTAGGTTCTGGACCATGGGATTGTCGCAGATTTCCCATAGTGTTGGGTCGATTCCCCCTCTTGTCTAAATTCCCTCACTCAGAATGGATCCAGTGATGTGCGCCTCCCGAGAGCATATCGGGCACTCCCCACCGTTGATGCTACATATGTTTGAGCCTCAAAGATTATCTTCTGCCATGAGACCCAATGAAATCTGAAACTTGTAGCTCTCGATATACGCCAGTGCTTGTCGACCTCGAGATCTCAGGCACTTTGCCTGAGGCTTTTGTCAATTTGGAGTAATCCCGCTCTGATCCCTGGGATTAAGTCACTAGAGAGCTACACCAGAGCCGGAAGAATGCCAGCCCGAGAGCTGCAGTGATGATCCATGT
This sequence comes from Fusarium sp. NRRL 66894, assembly GCA_014824365.1. Taxonomy (NCBI): domain Eukaryota; kingdom Fungi; phylum Ascomycota; class Sordariomycetes; order Hypocreales; family Nectriaceae; genus Fusarium; species Fusarium sp. NRRL 66894. Next base: position 32,202 of record JABEEQ010000776.1, on the reverse strand, counting down.
AATTTGGCTCTTCAGGGTCCTGTCTTGGCAAAAGGGTCAGGCCTGGGCGAACCGTTGCTGCTTTCAAACAGCCGCGTGACCCGCTCTATGAAGCTCGTGGTCCCTGGCGTGGTCTCATGGTCTCGGAGCTGAACAATCATTCAGCGGAGTTTTGCTTAACAAGCGGGCGCAGTTTGTGGTACACTTGTTTACTCAGTGGCATTGGTTTCAATTTCACATTGTCTCTTCGTAAGAGGTATTATTTGTCGTAAGAGCGCATGTTTCTGAGGCCATAATGCCTCCGCATGCATCATTGCCCCGTCTTTTGGCTTGAGCTTCGAGACATGACTTCCAATCACCAACCACCATAGTCGAGCCATGATGCACGAGATGACTTCAGTGCCGGGACCGGATCAGCAGGGTCTTTCTGTATTTGCGCTGTACCCCATGGTGGCTCGAGATTGATGTGAGTTAAGCTCTTTTGCAGTGGTGCAGGGTTTTGTTGATCAACAAAGAGCGGAGTGGAATACAGTAACTGTCGTAAAGTACTCTGTAGTTATCTCATTTCTGCACGTAGCCTCACCTCTCGGAAGCTCTGAATGAAAAAAGTGGCGATGGGGCTAGGACCCTGAACAATGGACTTGAGCAAATCAGAGAAGACTTCGTCAGGGTGCAGGGATAAACCGACGATCTCTCCAAAGCTTACTGAGAGCTCCAGTAGGGACTCGGTCAAGCTACGCCATTGACATGCGCTAGAGGACGACTATCTCTGACGATTAGTCGCTCATGATGGTATTATATTGGTGTGAGGGGACTGCTGAGCCCCGCTGTTTCGTTGTGCTCTAGGGATTTCGTGCTTGTTGATGGTATTCCGGTTAGGTGGACAAGTTAAGGATAGTTTATGATGATTCATGAAGCTTTATGATATCTTTGTATAGACTGAAGAGGCTCATGAAGTTCCTTACCTTGGTTATTTTCGCACCCCCATTAAAGGTCTCATTTCTTTGTGTTTTCCTAGGGACGGGTATGACATCCGGGCTATAAAGTGTGTGTGTATGAGAGAGACACGGAGAGGAAAAAGAAGGGTCCATCCATGATGATGATATGCTACGGTGCCACTCACACCACCACACACCCACTTACACGCGCTAACATCGGATGCCACACCCCATTACACAGGACGAATCCACTGTGACTGCATTTTCAAGGGACCTGGGGCCTGGTGGGCTTGGGCCTGGGTTTGGGCTTGCAGGTACCCAGCCCGCTGCGCTCCTCTCCTTCTCGGCACTGCTGATGTGCATTCTCGGGCTGTAGAGTTTGTGGTATAATAAGACCCTGAGATCCCCCTCTCAATTTTGGTTCCCATCATCAATCAACACAACAACAGTCACAATAACAGCTACTCTTCAGCCTCATTTATAAACTCTCCCCTTTTAAGCCGGCGTTTACCACTAGCCTATTCAATTCATCAATTCGACTCTCTTGCTTCAGTCGATAATTCATAACTCATCACATAAACTCAACCTCATCTCAACCACTTGCACAAACACCACAAAACACCTTCATCATGCCCGCTCGATCAGACTACGGCTCCGTCTCCATGTCCATGTCTCCCCCTCCTCCTACAAACCTCTCCAGCTATTCCCGCTTCATGCACGACCACACAAAGCGTCAGATGGAGGCTTCCGGTGCTAGCCCACCCCCAACCAACGCTACTGCTCAGCGCGCCCGTTCGTCTGGCATGACAAACGGCCACACAAGCCCCAACTACTCATAAATCATGACGAGAATACGACATTACTAGAACTCCACTCTCATCATGAGTTCTATTTCTCATTATTTTGTCGTTCTGCCTTGGCTGTTGCGGCATGACATCAATCGCGACGTCAATGGTGGCGAAGCTGCCCCCAGCCCCTTCTGAGCCAGGGCCTCATCATCAACACTTCTCTCATGTAACAGCAACACATCTTTCCGGCGTACTGGTGCCTAAAAAGTTCATTTTTATATGACGATATGGCCTATTTTCAGAGTTCTTTTTCTTTACAAGCAAACACGACATGCAAGGCGTTTGGTCGAGGGTTTATGAGCTGCGAGAGTAGCACTGTAACATAGCGGGAACAGGGACACACAGACATTAGTGGAGGAAAGGGATATAGCTCTTAGCTATTTGCTGCGACTAGCGGAATGATATATGAACGAATTATCTGATCTAACACTTCATTCTCTTGATGCTTAATTAAATACAATGTGACTCCTTTCTTGCGCCGAAAGCTCTGTAATCATCATTACAATCAAATGTTTATTTACCTCATGACCTCTTCCTCATGACGACTTCTTTTTGATCCCCAGGGCAGCTGCATGGTCCTTCTTCTTCTTAACCGCCCTCTTGAAGGTTGGAGCTGGGGCTTGCGGCTCAATGGGTATTTTTTCTGGTTCAGCAACCTTCGCAGAGCTCTCTACCTGAGCTCGTGCCGCAGCGAATGCTGCCTTGGCTGCTTCTTCGTCCTCCTTTTCCTGTCGTTCTTTCTCTTCGTCTTCTGTTCGTACGATAGTATCTACAAAATCCACACCTTCTTTCTCGGATCGGTTGATGCGTGCATTTCTGTGTCGGATTTCGTCCAAGGCATCAGCGGCGGCCATCTCTCGTTGAGCATCCTGGTTCTTGGCTTCTAGTTCTTCCATTTTGTCCAATTCTTCCTCGCCTGCGGCTTCCGCTTCCTCCCTTTCCAACCTGTCCAGACGTTGTTCGACGCTCTCGTCCTCAGCCGCGCGATTCCTCCACGGCTCATTGTTCCTCACCGCTCCACTGACTACAACGTAGTCTTGGTTCTTTGGGTCGGTCTTGATGATGATCTCCGAGCTGCAGGATGAGCACCGGAAACTAAGCTTAACAATCTGTATACCTAGGTACTTTTCGTCCGGCGGAGTCTCCTTGCGAGCGTTCTTCTTCAAACCACGATTTGAGAAGGCTCCACAGCGTGTGCAGCGCATAGTAAACTAGAAAGGGACGTTAGCGTTTGTTGCAATACTATGGGCCTTTGAGGGTAAAGACCTACTGGACACATTATGCGAACCTGCTGAATGCGAGGTCCAGAGTTCTTGGGACCACGACGACGCTGAAGAGCGCTCGGGTCAAAGTCGGGAGGGTAGTACTTCTGTAGGACTTTGCGTTCCGACATCGTGGGCGAGTTCGGAGAGTGAGGGTTTCAAATGAGGCTCAATTATATCTGGAAGCGCGATTATAGAGAAAAGCAGCCGGTGGTGGCAGGGCCGGATTCGTGCTGTGTGAATGTTCAATCGTGAAGAATGAAGTTTTGGAGTTGAGCAGTCGCGAAGCGTAGCTGATAATAGCGGGGCAACGCCAGCTGAATAATGCAATGGGCAACCAAACTTCGCACCCTAAGTAACTTAGTACATAGCCACCTAAAGTTATCATAAGCTTACCTAATTCTTTTTGTCGCTTAGGATCGAGGTCTTGAGTTTCTTACCTCCCCTAGCATACCTATCTCGCAGAGAGTGAAGATATCGATATGGTTTTACGGATACTCAGCGAGCATAAGGCAGTGCGCTGCACCAATAAGCTTGCATGATCTGATTCACGGGCGGCCCCACCAATTTCTAGGCGGCCCCACACTCTTAACGTCCTATCCACCCGCTCTTTACATGAGAAACTTCCTTCTTCAAACAACATCGCCAAAATGCCAAAAGCCGAGGTCGGATCAACGAAATATGTCGCAAACCGTATGAAGGCCAAGGGTCTCCAGCGTTTGAGATGGTACTGTCAAGTCTGCGGTAAGTAAACGCTGCGCTGTCTCATCATCGTGGTTTTCACTCATCTTTATTCTCACAACAAATACTAACTGTTTCACAGAAAAGCAATGCAGAGATGCCAACGGATTCAAACAGCACACCATGTCTGAATCTCACGTTCGGCAAATGCTCATTGTTGGTGAAGATCCTAAGGCGCACATAAAAAATTACACTCGACAGTTCCAGACAGATTTTATTCAGCTTCTCAGGACCGGTCATGGTGAAAAGCCGGTCCATATCAACCATTTTTATCAAGAGTACATACGCAATAAGGAACATATACATATGAACAGCACGAATTTTGCAAGGTGAGCTAGCCCACAGTCCTTAGCGGATCCCAACTTCCATGGCTACCGTCCTGCTGTCAACATGTACTAATATGGTCCAGCTTGACTGAATTCGCGAAACATCTTGGCCGCGAGGGAATTTGCCGCGTCGAGGAGAATGATAAGGGAATTCACATAGCGTGGATAGACCGGTCTCCAGAAGCTCTTAGACGACAGGAAGCATTAAGACGCAAAGAGGCCCAGGATCAAGGCAACGAGGAGTTAGAACAGCGAATGATTCGGGAGCAGATTAAGCGAGCGCAAGCCACCGCCGGTGGCCGAGAAGAGGAGAAAGAAGAGGACAATGAAGCTCGAGAGCTAAAGCGACAAGAAGGCGAGAAGATCAAGCTCTCATTTGGAGCGAAGCCAGCTGCTTCTGAAACGAAGTCATCAGAGAGTCCCGCGCCAGATCCAACAGCCCCCGAAGCAGCATCTTCAAAGACAGCAGACACAACTACGGACAAAGGGAATGAGCCGGAAGCTGCGCCAGCCAAGCCTAGTGGATTTGGAGGCATCTCAATGAAGCTTGGCGGAAAGCCTCAGACCAAGAACGTTTTCGCCCAGGCCAAGAAGAACGCCCTCTCTTCAGGATCGAAGAAACCACTCAAGATTGAACAGCCAAAGAAAATGAGCGAGGCTGAACGTATAATGAAGGAGGAGATGGAGAAGAAACGATCAAGAGAGTCTGCTGGTTTCAGCTTTGGTATGGGCTCTGGTAAGAAGCAGAGAAACAACTGAGGGTATTAGGAATCATTTCACAGCATGGACCGGGTCACAAGGATTACAACAAATGGCAAGGGTACAATTGTGTTAAGCGCAAGAAATGGATAGGGCGTTTTGCTTTATTATCATAGATACCACAACGACACTTTTTAAATGGTCATACACGATTTCATAAACTTTACTGCTATGCCAGTCCCTCTAACGCCAGTTTCGCCAGAAACAGTAGAAGAAATTATTCCAAGCCAGTTAAATGCATAGCTTCTAAGCATCGTTCTCCGCCTCTGTGCCGTCACGTCTGTAAACCCAGTCAGTTCAGTCCATCCCACCAGTGTCCAAGTTCGACTTACGGAATGTACTGTATTCTATACTCGTCTTCCAGCGTCGATCGAATTTCATCGGGGAGTTGGCCTGACACTTTGATGGCGTACATGCCAGGAACGTAGCTGTCGAGGCGCTGGTACTTTGCGATCCATGATTTGGTCGGGTTTGCGAGGGTGATAACTCCCTCGAACACTTGGGAGGTGCAGCTCTCAATCTGGTCTTGAGAGTGCTGAAGATGTAGAAATTCTTCGCAGTTTGGGCAGCCTTCGTCGCGGAAGCGCTAGAATCGCAGTATGTTAGTCTCGGGCTCGTGCTTGTCTTTCGCGATAGAGAACGTACGGCGTAGGTCATGACAATAGAGCAGACCATGCATGCTCGTAGGTAGCGCGCTTGGCCGGTAGAGACGTAGTTGGAAGACGACATGGTTCGTGTTTCGCTGGAGATACCGTCGATAGTGGTTTTGTTTCGGCGATCGATCTTGGTCGTGGAGAGTGGTTGTTGAACTGTAGAATAAGTTCGCGACAAAGGCGGCGATGAAGAGCTGTCATGCATTTAAGCGGTGTATGCAACAACTGCGATATCCACTCAAACTTCAATCTTGGATTGAAGATAGATCAGCTTGACCATCAAAGAACCATCTTGTTATTTCTATTCAAAATGACTCAAAACTCAAGCCAAGGAAGCCAAAAGACAATCTTTCAACAGAAAGATCTCGAAAAGTCACACGATCTTCTCACATGCACAATTAAGGAACCACCATTCTCATATGCACACCTCCAGCTTATTACAGATGCTCCCAGCAATTCATCATCTGTCACATTTGACAATCTTTCGCTAAAGAGCTACTGCACAGCTGCTCTCCGCCAATTCCTAGGAATGACAGGAACAGCAATTTCTATCGATATTCTCAAAGTTGAAAACAACCATGCCTGGGTCCGTCTTCCAAGACCAGACCTTGGCTCTTTTGCAGCAGCAATTACAGCATGGAAAGGCACAAACGACAATGGCGAGCAAGTAAGCCTACAACTACGACAATGCTCAGACTGGCTAGGCGCCATGGTTGGAGCGGATAGACAAGATCGACTATGGAATGCTTGAAGAGTGGCATTTTGTCATATTTATCATCATTCAACTGGAGCCTCATTTTATCATCTCATCTATCCGTAGATGGGGGTATAAATGTATGCATGTACATCGCCCATCGGCCTACCCTGCAAATGCACCGTTTCCAGACGCCCGGGACCTGAATACATCGTGAAATCGCCGCCAGTTTCGCTTTCTAAAGGCCCTCCGTTTTTTCTACATCAGAGAAGACATGAGAGAGCTTTGCGCATATGCCTGGCAGTTGATCAGTACTGGGGGTTACGAGTTGGGCATCGAGGGCCACTCACCATAGGCTTGATGTCGGGATGAGGCACAGCATCAAATTGCTCGTACTGGAGTTTGTAGTCGGGGCCAATGTTGATGTAGGCACCCCTGTTTTCTGTTGAGTCACAGTATCGAGGGGCAGAGAAAACTAGAGGAAAGGTCAGCAAAAGTTCAACAAAGATACCCATAATAACTTACCGGTAATACAGCGGCCATCGTGCTGCACCTCATAACCGTCCATGCGAACCTCGTGACTTCGAATAACAGCCTCAAGGCCGTTCTTCTCACAGAACTTCTTGGTGATGTCGGGACCGAACTGCATACCGACGCCACGCTTGCTGGGTCCTCGGCCGTTCTCCTCCTGGGGGTCGGTCCAGAGCATCTCCATCATCAAACCAGCTTGACCGGGCTGTCGCTGGTTGTGTCGGTTGAGTTTTCGGATATCGTCAAGAGTGACGCTGTCATCAGAGAAAAGACCTCCGTGAAGGACAAGGTACTTCTTGCCGATGAGAGTGGCCAGAGGAAGAGCAGAAAAGCTCTCAGAGAACAGCTTGAAGACCCTTCATACCTAATTAGCACCGTCATATAGATACAGGGTTCACGAAACTTACCGCTCGTTATACTTGGCCTTGCACTCGCCCTCAAAACCGTAGACACGGTTCATGTCATCCGTTTCGTGGTTACCACGGTTCAAGAAGAACTGGTTAGGTCGCAGCCATTTGTAAGCATAGAGGAGCAGCGCGATCTCAGTAGACCAAGAACCTCGATCCACGAAATCACCGTTGAATAGATACCAGTGCTTCTCGTCGGGGGTTCCGTTACGGCGGAACAGCTCCATAAGATCGAAGTATTGACCTGAAGTGGTGAATTAGCTTGGCAAACCCATGACCGACAAGTTTTCTTACCGTGAGTGTCACCACAGACAGTGAGCTTCACGTCGCTAGGAATCTCGACCTCAACCATGGTGGGTTCGTCGTATACGAGCTTCTTGACCGCAATAATGATCTGGTAGACGTATTTCCGGTGGATCTTCTTGCCCGTCTTGAAACGTTCCATCATATCGTCGATGAACTCTTGTGTCATCTCGTCGCCTAATCGTACACCATCATATCCTGGCTCAACAACCATGGAGTCCAGATCGAGACCCTCAGCCGCAGAAGGCTCATCGCCGACCTCGATCGCCGCAAAGAAGGCTAGCTGACGGACGATCTTTTTGCACTCTTCCAGCTTGAGTCGGGCATCTTTGTTGTTGGGGTCGAGAGACACACATGTCTTGAAGTCGTCAATGGCGTCCTTGGGTCGGAGGATCGCAGTCTTGGCCAGTCCTCGTCGGTAGTACGCCTAACAAACGTTAACATTTCAACGCCTCTTCGTCCGGTTCGTCTGAGGTCTTGTGCGAACCTTGACAAGTTTAGGGTTGAGCTCGATGGCCTTTGTAGCGTCGGCAATGGCGTAACCGTAGGCTTCAGTTTTGATATATGCCTGGAGTACAAAGTCAGGAAAGGTTCTGGGTGAAGATATTATAGTGGTAGTGACGCACTTGAGCTCGGTTGGTGAAGAACGTAGGCTCCTTGTCGTTGAGTTGAATAGCCTGGGTGTAAAAGTCTACGGCACTGGGATAATCTCCCGATTGAAAGGCCTTGTTGCCCTTATTCTTGAGTTCGACAGCCATTTTGCGAAGTCAGCGGTTTATTCGGCGAAGAAGTAGGCTGCACAGAAAGAGATCGAAGGTAGAGAGGAGGGGGAGGGGTTCTGTTGTTGGTTTTGCGCCGAGCGCAGCTACAACCGCTGAAGTCAGTCGCAAAGATAGAAGAAGTGGATTATGAAAGGAAGGATTCAGAAATTAGCTTTTGGAATGCTAAAGAAGCGAGACAATCTGCCAAAAAGGCTTGGTTCCACAATGTGAGGAAGTGGAAAGAAGTTTTGGACGTTGATAGAGGGCGGCTTTTCGGTGGAGTTTCTCCCCGCTGCCGGCGTCATGAAGACGAACCTAGAACACCTGGCGGGGCGGGCTTAACGGGCAAGGCTTCAGGGCTTTCAACCTTTGTGATAGGTTAGAATGCCCCTGTAAGCGATCGCAGCTGGGCGCAAATCAGCAATGTCTATCGTGACCACGCGCCTAAAGTTGGGGAACCTTTATCAATCGCCACCAACACGAATGTGTTGCTTTGCTGCATTGGAGCCTAGCCTCGGATGCAAAAGGGAATAGATCGTCTCTTATTATTATGCTACGTTTCTGCAATCCAAGCCGAAGTTTTCCTACTTTTAATCACCAGACTATTATGGTACTCCTAAAGCTTAGAGTAATACACGGCTTACTTACTAGGGAGTTAACTTGAGGTTTCCAGAAGTTATTCAAAAGTTACCTTAGGTAAGAATGGTACCTAGATATTATGCACAGAAATACTTGGGCTATCTTGGCCGAATCGGAGATCGGTTAGTTGCATATCAAGATCTCGGCCCCACTTCTTGATTGTTGGAACCTCAAGACAAAGCTATCACAATCAACAGACACAAATCAAACTCATATCTAAAAGACTCAACTCTTAATATTTGAAACACGCCCAGCGGCATCTCGCAACTCGACAACACGGCGCGGCACTAATAGTGAACTCCCCACGGTTGGTGCGCGCCTTGCGCCCAGGGTTGGCCCATTATGGACTCATCAGGGTCAGGGACCTCAAATGCGCTGGTACGCAAGCGGACAGACACAGACTTGATGCCCCCGCCTCCTCAAGCCAAAAAGATAAAACGGCCCAAGAAGGTACTTGACGAAGATACCTACACAGAAACACTATCACAAATTATCGCCCGGGACTTCTTCCCAGGACTTCTACAAACTGAGATACAGCAAGAATATCTGGATGCGCTTGAGTCAAAGGATTCCGCCTGGATCTCAAGTGCAGGCCGAAGACTGCAACATGTTATGACACCTGGACGCCGAAATGCACCTCTCTCATCACAACCAAATTCCTTCACTGCTGGTGACCGGACACCTTCAACATATGGAGGTGATACGCCAGCTTCAGTTACCTCTAATGTTCCGGACCCGCAACCACGGCTAGGAGCCAACATGAGCCTAACAAAATTTCAAGATACTTACACGAGCGAGGATAATGAAAGCTTTTACAAGCTTGTTGACAAACAGAATCAGAAAAAGGCCGACAAGTACGCCTGGCTTTGGCGCGGTAACAAACTACCATCAAAGCAAATGATCAAACAGAAGGAGGTTGAGGATCGACTGAGCCAAACCCGAAGCCTCATTGATGACGGATTCAAGAAGGATTTGCTTGCCATAAAGGACAAAGATGACCGTCCAGCTCGCCCAGATTCCTGGATTGCCAACCCTCGAAACAACTTGATGTTCAGACCTGACGGAGTAGAGGATGGCGTCCTCACTGTTTCTCAGGAGGCTGAAGAATCTTCAAGGATGGCTCCAAAGTCAATAGTCTACGAGAACACGAGAATGCCACAACCGCGCATCACACCAAGGCCGCCATCTCCAACCATGTCAGCGGTGCGGGACGCCATCGCCGGCAAGCCTCGGAAAGACGACCGAGACTCTAGCATCATTAGCGGAGGCGATACACCAAGAGTTAATGGGTATGCTTTTGTGGACGATGAAGATGATGAAGACGAGCCAATCCTCCCTGCTCCTATTATCAACCTAGGTCCGGGAGATGCGGCACCAAACCCTTTTCGTCTACAAGAGCAGCGCGACAGTGAAAGTCTACACGAACGCATGGTGGAGAGGATATCTCAGTCAAAGAAGGAATCCTCAAGGAATGGACTCACGGGGAGAGTTGACAAGACGCCGGTTCCAAAGTTTCCAAGTAGTCCTCGGGTCAATGGAGGACTTACACCAGCGGCACAGAGACTTTGGAGTAAGATTGGCACACCTGGGCGAGGATCGAGTGGGAGCTCATTTGGAAATTCTAAACCTATGACCCCAAGAGGATCACTCTTGAGATCAGTGAAGAGACCTGGCTCAACATCTGGAAAGAAGTAGCGACTGGATTGAGGTGCCGCGGTGACAGGACCCGGGGCTTCTCGCACTTCTTATATGTCTTCTAGAATGTAATTCTTGTTTACGATATGACCTGTTACTGCCCTCATGTTTTTTATGGCATGGTGTTGTATTGGCGCTACATAATTTTACTTTGATACCTGCCGCGGCTCAATAGAGAAGCGCAAAAACTCTGGAATATTTACAGGATAAAGCAAATAGATTTTAGAATGCAAATAAGCATTCCTCTTAATTTTGATCGAATAGTTTGTCTAATTCCTACATCTCCTAGGGGAGGCAATAAACCTTGAGACCTATATCCTAAGAGACAAAAAGACTTGGGTAAGTTTAGGATAACTTAGTGGTCCTTTAGACTAGTCATTTTTGGCACCCTAATTAAAGGTCAGAAGTTTTCTTACTCCCTGAGGATCTCCCAGATGAGGCCATTTACAACGAACTCGCTTAGTTGCATGACCCATCGATTAGATCATGGACTTTTTTCGTTGAACCTTGGAACCACCAACCCACCAAACCGAGCTGGCAGCCAACGCCAGCAAGCCAGACAATATCAATCACCTCCATTCAATGTGCTTCTGGCCCGAGGCGGCCGTATACGCCCGATGAGGTTCGTCGACTTCGCAATCGACCTTGCCGCAGTGCTCAATGCCTCTCGAGGTGTTGCAGCTAAGCATGTCGCGCTTCGAGGTCGCCAGATCGATACCTACAGTCGAACTTCGAGTGTTGCTGCGGCATTGAGGAAACGAAATGCTCAAAGGAGCTCACCGACGGGGGAGAAAGCTCAAAATGCTACGGGGGCGAGCGATGAGGTCGTATACGAGCAAGCTGCGCCGGCAGCACGAGAGACGGAACCTATAATCGAGATACCGAAACAAAATGCTTCGCCGAAAGTGACGAGAACCGAGAGAGCGCCCTTCAGTAGCCCGATCACCAATCTCAGACCGAGCCCACAGCAACAGGCTACGTCGGAGCCAGCGAAAGAGGATGGCCTTGATCTACCGCCTGGAATCGACGTCAATATCTTTCATACTGCGAGAGGTTCCAAAGTTCTCGACTCTTTACGGAAGCAAGGTCGGCCTGGAGCACCGCCTTCACGCCCCGGAGTTGGAGGCCCTGTGAAGCCACATCCTATGCGAGACTGGCCTCCGCCCCCTCCACCCCCCGAGGAGAGCTATGTAGATGAGCCTATAAAACCTCAAGAACCTGTGGTCAAACCTGCAGAACCCATAGAACCTGTAGAGCCAGTTGAAAAGGAACCCGTGGTCGAGAAGTTTGTGCAGGAGAAGCCGTTGGAGGAGAAGCCTCTAGAGCAGAAGCCGACGGAGGAAAGCACCGTGCCTGAACCAGAAAAGGCCACTCCGGTGGCCCCTACAGCCGACAAAAAGATCGACGAGGATGTCATTCAAGCTGCAAGAGAGATTGCTGGGGAGTCAGCAACACCCTCAGAGACGCCCTATGCTCTACGAGAGTCCAAGGTCCCCTCGTCCCGTATTAGCCGAATCTGGAACTACAGTGGTCTTGCAGCAGGTATGTTGGGAGGCGCCATGACCGAAGGCTTTAGCCGAGCCTTTGGCGGTGGTGGTGAGGGATCTGTACTTCTAAGCGAGAAGAACATGGAACGTCTGGTTGCGAAGCTCTCGCGCATGCGTGGTGCTGCTTTAAAGCTTGGCCAGATGATGAGTTTCCAGGACACCAAGATGCTACCTGCCCCCATCCAACAGGTGCTCCAGCGTGTTCAGGATCGCGCTGACTACATGCCTGCCTGGCAGCGTGATCGCGTATTGGTAGCAAACCTTGGTCCTGAGTGGAGAGAGCTCTTCAGCGATTTTGAGGAGAAGCCTATTGCTGCTGCTTCTATCGGGCAGGTTCACAAGGCTACATTAAAGAACGGCAAGCGAGTCGCTGTCAAGATCCAATTCCCTGGGGTCGCTGACTCGATCAACTCGGACCTCGACAACCTGAGCATTCTCCTCACAGCTACCAAGCTACTCCCCCGAGGTCTATACCTGAACAAAACCATCGACAATGCGCGATTGGAGCTTGGCTGGGAATGTGACTATGAACGTGAGCTTCATTGTGCACAACGCTACAGGGAGCTTCTCGGTTCAAGCGAGAAGGATGTTTTTATGGTGCCGAATGTTTATCCCGAGGCATCGGGTAAGCAAGTCCTGACCATGGACTTCATGGATGGTATCGGCGTGACTCGCATCACCTCTTTCACCCAGGAGCAACGCGACTGGATCGGCACCCAGATTCTTCGTCTCTGTCTCCGTGAGATCACAGAGTTTCGTTTTATGCAGACAGATCCAAACTGGACAAACTTTCTCTACAACGCAGACGCCAACAAGCTCGAGCTGCTCGATTTTGGCGCTTCTCGCGAGTATCCTGACGAGTTCGTCACACAATATGTGCAGCTTCTCGCTGCGGCTTCTCGATCCGACAAGGTCGCTGTCAAGGAGTTGTCAGAGAGCTTAGGCTACCTGACTGGCCATGAGAGTCGTACCATGGTTGAGGCACACACTAAGTCTGTTCTTACACTTGCGGAGCCTTTCCTTGCCAACGCACCCGATATTTATGACTTCAAAGACCAGACGATCACCGAGCGTGTCAAGGCTCTCATCCCTGTCATGCTCCACGAGCGACTGGCACCTCCACCTGAGGAGACTTACAGTCTGCACCGCAAGCTCAGCGGTGCGTTCCTTTTGTGCGCGAAGCTGGGTAGCAAGGTTCCGTGTAGAGCGATGTTTGTGGAGGCTCTCGCTAAGGGAGGATACACCACGTGAGGTGAGAGAGAGGAGGCAAGCTTGTAATCATGTATTATGTAACATATAATCTTATGTGTAACACTATTTAGATCACTATAAAACGGTCGAGGGATGTAGAATAGAAAAGCAGGCGTTTATAAGATCGCTCATGTATCTCTACTTTCACATTAAGGCTCAATCGGGGAAAGGCCGAGCCTCGAAATAAATGAAATGATAATGAACTCATGAGTACATTCAAATGATCCATGTGCTAAAGTGAGACTATTGTACAGCTTGTTGGTGATTGTTATGGTTAAGATCTGGTGGGGCATGAGAAAGTCATTATGAGACACTTGCATCATAAGATTGATTGAAGCATAATGTAATCAGATTAGCTACAATGCACATGCTGGAATAAAAAGCTTGTCATGAGTCAATACAAGTTTCAGTAACTTTGTTCTAAAAAGCCAAAGAGGCAACCCTGTAATGCTAAAAAAGCTTGAAAGTAAACGACTCATAAAGTGTAGTGAGCGTGTTGTGTCTGCCGCTATCGCAAGCTCCTAGACTACCCCGCGCATACCTAAGACTCACCCCACCTCGATCTCTTCTCAGTCATCAACCTCGAGATCTTTTCACAGCGTCAATTGGATATCGACAGATCGGTGCTACCTCAAAAGCATCATCTCTTCAAGATGGCGAATCTCATCACTTTGGCCACATGTTCTCTCAACCAATGGGTTTTGGATTGGGAGGGCAACCTGGGGAGAATCCGCAAGAGTATCATCAAGGCCAAGGAAGCCGGAGCTACTCTAAGAACGGGTCCGGAGCTCGAGATAACTGGCTATGGCTGGTACAGAACCCATGTTGTTATATTTACAGAGAGAATATGCTGACAAAAGTCAACAGTCTTGACCATTTCCTCGAGGCCGATGTCTACGATCATTCCTTGGAGTCACTGTCCGAGATCTTGACTGACACTGAGCTCCATGGTATTCTCATTGACGTTGGCCTTCCTATCATGCACAGGGGCTGTCGATATAATTGCCGGGCTCTTCTGCTGGATGGAAAGCTGTTGTGCCTTCGTCCCAAGATCTACCTTGCGAACGATGGGTGTGTATGGTTGTCATTCTCAGAGATCCCATGTACTAACTCTACTTGACAGAAACTTCAGAGAGAACCGATTCTTCACTCCCTGGAATAGGCCAAGATATGTCGAGCAGTACAACCTTCCGCCTGCTCTGCAGAAGCACCAGGGTGTTCGCCAGGTTCCTATTGGTGATGTTATCATGTCACTCAATGACACAACTGTCGCCGCCGAGACGTGCGAGGAACTCTTTACTCCTCAGGCGCCGCATATTAATATGTACGTTTTCTCTGTTTCAAACCGGAAGCTACCTAATCTATACGATGGAGCGCTCAACTCCAGCGGTTTGGTATGGTTGTGTTGTACCATTGCTGACTATCATTCAGGGCCCTCAACGGCGCGGAAATCTTCACCAACTCATCTGGCTCTCACCACACACTGAGAAAACTAGATCAGCGCATTGCTCTGATTTCTGAAGCAACTAGGAAGAGCGGTGGAGTTTATCTGTACGCCAATCAATCTGGTGATTTACCCCAATACCATCGCGCCGAGCTTTATCTGACTCGATTCACTTAGGTTCCGATGGAGATAGGCTACTCTACGATGGCTCATCACTCATTATGGTCAACGGAGACATCGTGGCTCAGGGCTCTCAATTCAGCTTGGAAGATGTCGAAGTTGTGACCGCAACCGTGGATCTCCAGGCCGTTCGTGCGTATCGCTTCGCGCCTTCTCGAAACTTCCAGGCTACGCAAGCGCCTGTGTACGAGAGAATCGAGGTTGATTTCAGCCTCTCTAATGATGATCTCGATCTTGATTTTCTCAAGGCTCCAACAAAGCCTATGGCCGCCAGGTATCATCTTCCCGAGGAAGAAATCGTATGTGTCTTTCACAGAGTTTGAGACTTGTCTCTGTCAAGAGACAGTTCGATAGAGATGACTAGTGCTAACGTCAAGTTTTGTAGGCACTTGGACCCGCGTGCTGGCTTTGGGATTACCGTAAGTTCCCCAATGATACATCCTGTGGCACACAGAAGTTGGCACTTGGCGCAGCCGACACAATGCTAACTATAGGTTGAAGTACGGCGGAGCAGGGCGTCCGGTTACTTGGTACCTCTCTCTGGAGGTATTGACTCCTGCGCGACAGCAACTATCGTGTTTAGCATGTGCCGACTTGTCGTTGAGGCGATCAAGGCTGGCAACGAGGACGTGATTGCCGACGTCAAGCGAATTGCTGTATTTTCGGATAAGCTGCCTGAAACCCCTGAGGATTTCTGCAACCAGATCTTCCACACTGTTTATATGGGGATGGAGAAGCAGAGCAGCAAGGAGACTCGACAGCGCGCCAAGGACCTTGCCGAGCGTATCGGTAGTTACCACACTGACATGAACATTGACGATACCTTCCACGCTACCAAGAACTTGCTCACTCAAGGCACGGGATTCGAGCCTAAATTCAAGGTTCATGGTGGATCAGCGACTGAAAACTGTACGTTCTTTTACTCCACACAATGTATGCTAAACCCCTTTTAAGTGATATACTAACTCTTGCAGTGGCCCTTCAGAATATCCAGGCACGCAGCCGCATGGTCATCGCCTATTACTACGCTCAGATGCTACCAACAGTTCGGCAGCGACCAGGAGGAGGAAGCCTGCTTGTTCTAGGATCCAGCAATGTTGACGAATGTCTCCGAGGATGTGAGTGTGCCTTAAAGGGTACTGCGATGTTGACTAACGATATCTTCCAGACCTCACAAAGTACGATTGTAGTAGTGCGGACTTGAACCCTCTGGGTGCTGTTAGCAAAAGGGATCTCAAGAGTTTCATTTCATGGGCGGCCAAGAACTTCGACATGCCGATTTTGGAAGAGTTTATTCATGCTACACGTACGAAATCTATCACGCTGGTTGGGTCACGAGACGACTAACACCAACATAGCCACGGCTGAGCTAGAGCCTATCACCGAAAACTATGTTCAGTCAGACGAGAGTAAGTGATCATCTCCTGTTGTAAGTTAACTTATTGACGTAACCGCAGTTGATATGGGCATGACCTATGACGAACTATCTCGTTTTGGAGTAAGTGAACCAGCTACGGACCAAAGCCAGTATTGCGATGAAACTGACACCTTGTTGCAGCGACTACGTAAGGAGAGTAAGTTAGGACCTTACGGCATGTTCCTACGACTTGTCGAAGAATGGGGCGGAGAGGGCAAACTGAGCCCACGAGAAATCGCCACCAAGGTGAAGCGTTTCTACCATTTCCATTACATCAACCGGTAAGCAATATTCCTATTGAGAAATGGTTTTTTTACTAACAAGATGTAGCCACAAACAAGCTGTGGCAACACCAGCTGTTCATGTGTAAGCGGGCCTCTTGAATCTTGTATTGCGTTGAAGATGTTGACTTTTACCCAGGGAAGATTACTCGCCCGACGACCACAGATTTGACCTTCGCCCTTTGTTCTACCCACCTGCCTTCCAAGGCTGGTCGTTCCAAAAGATTGACAAGCGGGTGGAGGCTATTGAGAAGGCTTTAGAGAAGAAGCAGAAGAAGGCTGAAGGCGGTTTGCAATAGAGAATATAGATTAAAACCTTGGGAGTTAATTGAACAGCTGTACGAGATTTCTTTTTGTGCATGTGTATGAAATGCCAACTGCAGGATATTCAGCAGTAACGTACGAGATTTTAGATTTCGATTTGATATGAGAGACATCGATCTGGGGGCACACTTGATAGTCCCCGATTGGAGAGTTGCCCCCCAACACCAAAGCGAGTCATCGTAGATTGAAACCCCCATCTGGGAATACCTTCACTGTATAGTACTCGCAGTCTGTCCTTGGAAACTGCATCGCGAATACTTCGGATTCAAAGCGAGATATTATACAAACACTCGGACCAGCCTAAGTACATTCACCCAGCTCTGAAATCATGGTACTCACTTAACAAAGAGAAACGCTTTTTGTTTGTACCCAAGTCTACAGCTTGCTTGTCTTACTTTCCTTTGCAGGGTACAGGGTGTATTTAACATATACACATTGTCAAAAGCAATAGCGCTATGTGTTTAGATAGGTATTAATGTCAAAGCGGACTGAAACTGGTGGCAGACGAAGGCTGGCCGCTGCCGGCAGCTGCCAACAGTTGCATGTAACTGCTCCCTCATGCATCGTAGCACCGCTCATAAAATAATTGTACTTATCTGCGGCACTCGCACTTTTCTCTGAAATCCTCGTCTTCCTATCATCTTTTGATCTTCGTTTTATGTTCCTAAGTGCGAATAAGGAAACCTGAATCGTCTTGGAACCGAACCGTTCAGTTGCTTCTTGGTAGAGGCGCAGCTATTGGCATCATGGATGAGGATGGCCATACAGGCTTCTATATGGCATGCGACAACGAGCATGATTCAATCGCCAAGCTTCTTCTCAAGAAAGGTATTGATCTGATCTCGCCAGATGAGGAAAGCAGCAGAAGGATACATGTAGCGATGGAGAAGCTCTGGAATGGTGAGACGGAATTCAAAATAGCGGAGGGAAGGGAAGTTTTTAATTTATTAAGGCAACTACTATGGCCTGACAAGTGGGATAGTCGAGATGACCGAGGATGTGTTGGACTAATATATGTGCTTTCTCATCTAAACACAAGGCAAGACCATCCTTAGATGGGTACAACCTCAATGATTATGTCTTGATCTCTTATTAGCTTATACTAAGCCTAGCCCCGAACATAAGACTTCGTTTATTAACAGGGGCCACCGAAGCCTCAGGATTTCCTTTCTCTGACTTCGCCATCCAAACCCGGTCACCCACTCAACTCAGCCAACAACAAAAAGACACAATGAACTCAGCCAACAACTACCTGCCTTTCTGAAGGCAAAAAATAGATAAAAATATACAACAGCGGGGATTTACTAGTCATTACCGACCTAACTACTAATCCGCTTCTTACTAGCTTGACTAAGGGAGAGAGGACAGGATCCCGTATTTTCTAGTAGGTATGGTCGTATGTATCGTGAAGGCTTGGCAATGGTGTTCATATCGGTGGATTCTCATCGTGAAAGACCACTGGACAAGCATTCGGATCGAGTTCGTCAAGGTCCAAGATGGCTGATTTGAGAGTGTTGTACATATAAAAAGTTGTAATTGTTCAATGTCTCTAAATCCTGTACCCTGGTCTCTTTCCGAGACAGAACGTGATGAAACATAGGGGCAAGTTATCATGACTTGCCTTTCCCACGTATTTTATGTCTGGTTTAGGGTTCTTGAGTGACTCGGATTCGCAGCGTTGTCTTGCATGGTCTGCAAACCCTTGCAAATGATGTTCATTCACTCGTACATATCTTGACAACTTCACAACTCATGAGACGACTTTAAGGATGAACAATAAGAATGAAACCTTATGCCGTAATCATCATCCCCTTTCTGTCTTAGATCATAATCTCCATCATGCTTCAGAATCCCCGTCTTTCCAGCCATTCCATGACTAGTCAAAAGTCATCATCCCAGGGCTCAGACATTTATTCGTCGCACCCCTGCGTTTGCTTTCCTCCATACAACTGTGCGCTCGCTCGTCGAATAGCAATGCCGATGCCTGTAGCTGCGAATGTACGATGCCTGGCGTTGTCCAACACCAAGCGGGCAGATATGCTAGACTTGAAGAGGTTTATCGCTTGGTCCGCCAAAAGCTTCGACATGCCTATCCTGGAAGAGTTCATCCATGCCATCCGTATGTTCAACAGTCATGATCATATCAACACTGTACTGACGATGATGTAGCCACGGCCGAGCTTGAACCTATCACTGAATACTACGTGCAAAGTGACGAAGGTGGGCAATCTTTCAACGTCAAAACAGAAACGTGCTAACAAGCAAATTTAGCTGATATGGGTATGACATACGACGAGCTCTCTCGCTTTGGTGTAAGTGACGCAAATGCAGTGAACTTTGCTGCAACCAGACTGACAATCTTCACAGCGACTCCGAAAGGAGAGCAAACTCGGGCCATATGGAATGTTCCTTCGACTTCTTGAGGAATGGGGTGGTGAGGGCAAGATGAGCCCGCGAGACGTTGCCACTAAAGTGAAGAGATTCCATGGATTCCACGTATGTCAACAATTTTCCTTCCTTTGTCCTTTCGTTTTAACCTTCCATCATGACCCCCATTTTGTTTCTTCTTTTCCTTCACCTGGCTTGTCACAAAGCTGCCACAAACTTCTAAACTCATAGCACACGTATTGCTCAGCGTCTGATTTGCTCCTCGACTGACTCTTCTAGTACATCAACCGTCACAAACAAGCTGTGGCGACACCAGCAGTTCATGTCGAGAACTACTCTCCAGATGATCACAGATTTGATCTTCGACCACTGGTGTATCCCTCGCCGTGGCAAAGCTGGTCCTTCCAGAAGATTGATAAGCGGGTTGAGGCTCTGGAAAAGGCTCTGGAGAAGAAGAAGGCTGCAAGTGCCTCCAAATAGAGTAAACTCTTGTTTTGTGTTTGAGACAAACATGACTGTATAGTCAGCCATAAGAATAGAAAAGAACAAAGCTCAAGCGTGTCCATTGCACTTTAGCAATCTGTTTTTTGTTAGTACTTAAACTACAAGAACTAACTACAGGTCTCGTGGTTAAATTCCCCGACCCTCGGACTCAAGAAATGCTGGAAAACGGTATACTTAGTATTATGGACTTATATAATTCAAGCCTAAGCTTACGCTTCTTAGCCCTAGGCTTGATGGTGATGCTACATCTTACGATGAGATCCGTCGTAGAAAGCGTATGAATGAGGTACTGGTCTAGGGGAGTAAGGAGAATGAGTAATGAAGATAACAATTGTGAAAATATGAGCTTAGGATCTGTCTACCTAGCTTTACGTCTGCTTCTCCGGTGATTGTTTATCTTAATTTGCCAACGCATAAGATTTTTGGTGTTGCCCTTAAGAGATAGGCAGCTGGGGTCGGACCGAATTTGTCAACAAGTCAACATGAAATCGTCTCAGTGCCTAGCAAATGAAGGAACAAGAACAAACCAAGGTAAAACATGAAACTATAAGATACAAACATCTCAGATACGGGTATAAATACGATGCTAATTTCCATCTTGAAGTCTCCTCTTCTAAGCCACACATCCCCTGTCAGTATGGCAGCTAAGGACCACTTAGTACTTTGATCTTCAGATATCTCGATCTAAAGTGGAAAAATATATTAAGAGCTAAAAGACTAGATCGCCATATCGTCAGAGCAGAAACTCAAGCAATTAGCCGGGCCTCGATGTACTTCTCAAGGTCGTGAGTCTCTCTTGGAACTCCGTTGAATCACACTAATACAAAAGTCGTTTTCTGACTTTTTAGATGAGCCCTACACCAGCAATTCAGTGTCAAGTTGGGTCAACAATATATTAAATGACCCATCTGCCCACGTCTACAAAGTAGGCTTTCTCTCACAGCTACTGGAGTCTCTCGAGCGTGCACAGCTTGGAGGAAATGGATTTTCTCAATATAGCATAAGAATGCATGTCTGATCCAGTTCCTATATATCTAACTTATAACTCTACTATACATAAGATGGTCGTGTACTAAGTGCAGCAAGTCCTATTCTAAGGTATGTCCATGAACCCCTTACCAATATTCGATATCTGACCTGTACTGCTTCCAAGGCTCAGGACCAGGTATGATCAGTCTCGACCGAACTGATGTATCAGCGCACTTCTTGTTAGTTATGAGGACAGCTCCTTCTGCCTGGTTCACAAAAAAAAAAAAAAAAAAGGAACCGCCGACTATATAATAAATCACAGTCTCCTGGGTAGGGAAGAGCTGTGAAACATATTATCAGGCCCCATGTTCCTCAGTTTGCTGCAGATGAAACTTGGTTGGAGAAGCGACTAAAGTATGTGACGGGAGACGAAGACCACGAAGCCAGCCCTTCAAGAAAAGTGTTATCAGTCATTGACTGATACAGGACCATATAGGAACCGCCCTATATAAAACTGTGTTTGTTCCAGGGCCTCTTATACCACGACACTAGCTAACCATGGGCCTGCATACAACATATATATCCACTGAATCTTGAATTCTGATGTAATTATTCAACTCGATAGGGGTATAGGAGAGGGGGCGCTCTCACATATCGCGCCAATCCTGCCTGACGCCTTGCATCGTCCCTGGATCTATCAGTTTTGTGAGAAAGCATCAAGATTGACCTTCGACGACGACAATTCATTATCAGCGACCGAGAAATCGGGCATTCCTTCGGGGTGTATCACTTTCCATACTACTCCTCTGCGTTGCAAGGTGTCATGTTTTCGTCAGGACGTCCAGATCAATCTGTAGCGTACCTCCGCCCTATCTGTACTGTGGACTTGAGTTGGGAGCTAGAGCCCTTACTCACTGCCACAGTAATACAACTCAAAAAGCATCAAGCCTGACTGAAGATTGTAACTGTCACAAATTATTCATCAGCCTTCTTTTTATGTCTCTGGGTAGCATCTACATCTTTCCGAGAACCAGGATAACAATTACCGAAGCAATGGTTTGTCGAAAGGACACTGAGAGGACAGTAGTTGATATCTCAGAAACTCAGGGGTAGTGAAGAGAGCGCCAGCGGAGGAAAGGAACAGCTGCGTGGGAAAACAACGATTACAGCAGCAATCCTATCTTCTTCGGTATATCAAGATCACATCTGTTCTCAACATAATTTCCACTATGATTTAAATAAGAATTTGGTTAGAATTGAGGTACCACAGTAGATCCTAAGTGATATGCATACTAAACACATCTGCTTAGTCTTCACTTTTGCCCATCCAAGGAAAAGGATAGCCAGAGCCAGTTCTCGGGAGTGAAAAGTTCTGTGATCAGCCATATTTCGCCTATAGGTGCTTTAGCACTGCGGTTTGTGCCTTATGTGGCAGCTTTATGTATCTGATTTAACTAATGTTGTGACGAGAAGTACTGACAGTGAATCATACGGGCAGTGAGTTATTCTGACAGTGAATCAGACTGATATTGTGCCAAGCTGCCTCCTTCATCCCAAGTATAAATACCCCCTTTTTCTCCCTGACTTTCCTTCTTCCTTTCTTCCTTTCATCCTCTTCTTCACTTCACAAGAGGCTGTCAGTCCTGCTCTCGAACTCCTTAAGGTAAGCATCGGCCATATGCTCAACATATACGATCACCAACTAACAATTACCCCATCAGGTCTTTACTTCATCTCACAACAAACCTTTCATTCAATATCACCATGTCGAACTCCGAAATTGACCTTGATCTCACCGAGATCCATTTTGACACCTTTTGCAAGGTCTGGGGCACGCCCCAAATGCTACATGCATTGATTGCTGCCCAGGAGGATGATGTCAAGCGCTGGTCTTCTTGTCCTTCATTTGGACCCTTCATCCACAAGCTCTTCGTTCAGTCTCAGAATGTCTCTCGTCTTGGGCCCATTCATCCCACTGGGTGCATAAGTCTCGAAAAGTCGCGGTACTCCAGCAAAGAGTTCTTCGCCAGAGCTGTTAAAGCTCCCGTTGATGGTGTAGCCGCTCTCAACCTCCATGGCCCATCAGATGGCAAGCCTTTTCCCTTCCCCATCAGAGATATTCTATCCAGATTCCATGAATACGGGCAGTATGAACTCCACAAGGCTCGGATGGCAATCCGCTTCGACAACAAAACAATCAAATATGTGGATGTACAGGCATTTCCATCTGAGAATTTCCCCGAGACCCGCAACAAGGGCCAGCTCAAAAAAGTCAACATTGTTGATAGCTTGGATGACAGACATGATGTGGTGATTTGTGGCCGTCGTTTCCTGAAACTCGACACTCGAACTGCCTTCAAGGAGCATCTTGAAGTTATTGGGAACCGAATGAGGGACAACGGCTACAACATCAAAATTCATGTCCCAGATGAGGTCATTGAGAGCGAGGTTGAAGAATTGGAGAGATGGAACAGCGATTCTGATTATGGTTCCTTCAACTTGGGTGTTTATATGGACTGGGCCTACTTTCTGCCCTTGATCACCAGTGCAGTTCTTGGCACAATCAAGAATGGAGAGTTTGCCGTATTTGAAGCAGACGACAGTACAAGCATTTACTTGCGCAATAATCACAAAATCGACGATCGCTTCCTCTCAAACCCGGAGACTAAAATGAAGTGAACTCTTCTTCAGTCTCAACTCTACGTGGTAACCGACTTGCAACTGTCTGTTGGACGAGGCCTTTTGGGGTCTTGGTACTGGGGATGAATGTCAATTCTATCTATGAATACTGACGCATACGCTGATATCGAAGCCGTGCTCAATGTGGACGATAAAGATAGCAGATATATAAAAGGGGCGACCGGTTTGGTGGCAGTGGCGGTGGAGGTTCATTTATGCAAACCAGAAAATAGTTTATGATCAATAGCTCTTATTGGAAGCTAGTTGAGAGACTCAAGCTTATGTGCTATATCTAAGGCTTTCTCTTACATCTCAGTGCCGTTGACTTCTTTAAATGTGTTTTCACTACCTCCGGCTAGACTCAGAGGCCAAGCTGAAAAAAGACTATGACGCCTTGGAAAAGGGGAGTAGTCTTCTCATCTTGCCACTTCTCGCCATCTTCCTGATTTCTTTTTCATTCTTCCTCTTCAGCTTTCCAACGACCTCATCGTGATCCTTCCTGATGGCTTCAACCTCAGCCTCATGCTGTTGCTTCAACTAGACAAGATGTTAGTTTACCTGATGGGCTCAGGAAGAGAGTGAGTGAGTGGTACCTGGCCTGCAATAAGCTTTGCGCTTCCAGATTCGATCGCCTGCTGTCGAGATTGTTGGATGGTGAAAAGTACATCTTCATGTGAGAAGCTTGTTTCAATTTGCTGAAAGCCTTTCATCATTGTCTGTTGAATCACCTTGGAGTAGATGAGTGACCAGTGTCCGATTTCGAGTGCACCTTGGCGCATCAGCTGAATTTCGTTTAGAAAGTCCTATAAATATCAGTTTTGTATGCAATCAAAGAGGATATGGGATAGTTTACCAGGGTATCTCCAAAGGAAAGCCCTTCAGGAATTCCTGTAGCTATTTCCTTGGACTCAGAACAACTCTCGAGAAATGACTGCATTTTGGCGAGCATCTCGTTGTGGTGAATTGCAGCATTACGGAGACAATCTATAATACCGTGAAGCAGCAATTGAACAGGCTGCAAGACTTCAATGCATTGTTTCTGTGCCGGGTGGTCAGTATTGTGTAACTGAACCTGGGACAAGGGCATTTTACCAGTTCATTAGCTTGCGTCGAAAGCTTCTGGATGTCGACCTCGGCCTCTTCCTTACGTCGTCTATACTCCTGGCCTCGCTCAAGCTGATCTTGCATGTTACTCTGCGCAGATTGGAGATCGTTGCTCGCCCAGAGGTTGAGTATCCACGTAGCGGCCATCTGACCTCCAGCCATGAGCATCTTTCCACCGATGTTTGCAGAACCAGCAGACTGGATGATAGTTCCAATTTGATTTGCTAATTTGTTCTTTTGCCTAGAAAGATCCTCTCGCCGGGCTCGAGCAGCATCTTCGTTTGCTTGAGCTCTATCTTGGTTGTAGATCTGGTCGTCTATCTCGGTCTTCAGAGTACCGATCTTTTTGTTTGTTGCGTTCTCTTCCTGGTTCATAATGTCTATTGCCATTACTAAGACTGTACAGTTTGTAAGAATCCTGTGGTGACTGACCTTTGGTCTTGCTGATACGACGACTGAATTCGTCAACGGAAGCACGCCAGGCTTGAAGACTTTTGTCAAGTTCATCGCATTGTTTTCTGCATACTTCCGTTGCGTTTGTGAGCTTCCTGAGATGCCTATCGAAAGACGCTTTCTCGCCGGGAACACCAAAAGTACTTTGAAGTGCGTTCAGCTAGTAATCAAGAAGTTAGTATTAGTACGCATGAGCTGGTTCGTTACTCTTACCGTTCCCGTATCCTGTATCATGGACTTGGTCTTCATGTAGATACTGTAGAAAGCTCCATGTGTTTCCACCAATTTGTCGAGCCCCATATGGCAATGCTCAGCCAGGGCTGTAGACAGATTATCGCTCCTGATAATAGTGTTAGTATTCAAGTTTCAGAGACCAAAGTGCTTATTGACATGGACGAAGTTTCTTACCCAGGGAAGCCATCCGCGTCTACTAGAAAGACAGAGGTGGCATTACTTGTCGTAGAAATGTAGAGACACAATTGAAGCTTCTGAGTAAGCAACTCGGCTCTGATCAAAGGCTCTAACAGATTATCACGAGGTCCTTGAGACATCTCGGCCGGGAACCGAACTAAGCTACCCATGTTGGAGCTGGCGATATCGGATGTTCCTAAGGGGTTGAGTACAACAGACAGAAAGTTTAAAGGCGATTAAATATCCATCGATAGAATTTCAAATTCTAAAAGACACAGCTTTATCCCAGAAGCACTGCGCCGACTGATCGACTTAAGAGGGGTTACCCATGTCCAAGAAGTATCTCAATGTATATGTGCCAGCGTTTCATCTGCACCTATCCTTTACCAGGGAATTCCATATGCAAACTAAGGGCAGTTTCAACCCTCGTTGAGCCTATCCCCGCTCACGATAAAAGCCAAAGCCTCGTTCAGAGACAGGGGTCGACATATGCATGGTAGGCGCCCGCATTTTAGTTTTCAGCTCTTCCCAAGGGAGTACCTGATAGGTTATACAAGGGCAACATGCATGCAACATTGTCGTGGTCGCTGTAGGAGAGAGCCTGTCGAGTCTTAATAGTGTATGGATTTATCAGGCTCGGCATCGCATTTCAAGAATTGCCGAGTAGTTTCAACTCCTACCCTCAATCCTGGGATTGGATTCAATCCTACCATTGTATCCAATTCTATAATTTGGCCTCAATAACCAAAATGTCAACCTCGGGAGGAATCTCATTATCTCATTGCCAGGCTCGCTTGACTGTGCTGCAATCACAGCACCAGTCCCTCAAAGCAGCCGACTTAGAAATGCGAGCCACACAATCCGAACGATGCAGTTCTTCACTTGAGAAAGCCGTCAAGAGTCTATTCCAAGTCATAAATCTCGTTCGCAAACACGATAAACGTCTAGTTGCATGGCACGACCGCAGTCCACATCTCAAATCGGCTCTTCGTTTAATCGGCATTGATCGACGAACAGAACATACCGTGAACAAGACTACGGCGAAACTCAAGAACGGTGTACATAAAGTCGAGACACAGTTTGAATACGCCGGGCAAGTCATAGGAGAGAGTATCGATGATACTACACGCTTCCAGAAGGACTTTTCGCAAATTAGTCACTCTGGAGTTGAGGAGAACCTTCAAGCTATGAGAGCTGCTGAAGCTGAGCTGAAGCAGGAGTTGGAAGACCTCAAATATCAGATTCAGAATCAGGATGTGGAGTGTTCTGGGGCAATGGCAGAGTTGACACAGCAGATTCAACGGCTTGAGGAGCTCACAGCGGATCATGACTCTGCAAGAGCCTGGAAAAATACTTGGGGAGCGGTGAGGATAGCCACCTATGCTCGAGCAATGATCAATCTCTTGCTAATTCTTCGGTCTTCAGGTTACGGTACTTGCGGCAGCGGGAGCTTTTGCAATGCCATTTGTTGGTATTTCGGTAGGAATAGTAGCCGGTGTCAAAACTCTGTAAGTCATCCAAACTGCATTCTATGGTCCCCATTGACACGATGATGCCACACGCAGTATGAGTTCTGAGCAACAAGAAACCCTCAGGGTACAAAAAGAACAGCACGAGCTTCTTGTCCAAAGCCACGACTCAGAACTGAAATCGCTTGAACTCCAAATGGCACAATCAGGTCGTCACCACGACAGTTGCGCCTATTACATGGACCAAATCAAGCAGATCCAAAGCGCAAACTTGGCTATTCGTCAAGAATCAAGCAGAGCGTTCAAGACTCTTTGCGAAGTGCAGATGGCACTGGAGAAGGCGAGGCTCAACATCTTTGAGATATCACAGGAACTGCAGGAGTGTCAATATGAGAAGACCAGGCGGGGAATGGCGGCGAGATTGAATGGGATCTTACAGAATATCCTGGAGTTTCCTGCAAAGGCGAGGTTGAAGGCTATTGATCAGAAGCTCATTGAGCAGGCTACGAGCGGGATACGTGCTATTTCTGGTGCAACAGCTGAGGTTATGGCGATTGTGGGTGAGTAAGATAATGGTCTGGTTCTAGACTCTTATCATTTACACTTCTCGTGAGGGGTTTGAGTGAAACTAAAAGTTGTATTGACATTTGTGTTGGTCTTCAAAAATGTCTGCCTGATCGGCACAAATGATACCCCATTGGAAAGGTAGTATCTTGTACCTCACACGGGTGCTTGCACATTAACCATGCCTCTGTCTGATGAAACTAGGCCTGGATTGGTCTATCAGTCTCATGAGGTCTTCGAAGCGCTAGCCTGCTTTTCAGCTGTCTTGAATATGCTACTGCATATGCTAGCATCGTCGAAGCCATAGCTGCATGCTGGCCCTCATGAAGGGCCAACAGCCAAAAATAGGAACTTGACTTGAGAGCATGCAAGAATCAAATCGGTCTGTAATTTTGTACTGAGCTGCCCACTGCGTTGGGTTTTACCAAGAGCAGTGTTGCCTATCACTCGCAGCATTGTGTTGCCAACTCAAAATGGCATCGTATAATGGTCGGACGATTCATTCTCTTACAGGCGGAAACAACACGTCGGATCAGGCATCTGCAGAGTAAGCAGCACTCGATGCCACCAAACCACATACTAACAAGTTATTCTCAGTATCATAGCTCTTCATGGCCTAGGGGGTGATTGGAATCGTACTTGGAGCTCCTTCGGATACTGCTGGCTCAAACACGCTCTCGTACCCAAGTTCCCATCATGCAGAATCCTCTCTCTCAATTGTCCAGATATGCTCTCTACTTTATCAGCACACCCTCCAGACATAAACGGTCTAATTCATGATATCATCAGAGACCGCCGTCAAGAGAGCCGCTCAAAGTCACCGATTATCTTTCTCGGCCACAGTTTTGGTGGCACTATTCTCAAACAGGTGTATGTTGCTACACACCCTTCGAATGCAGGTGACCCAGACTACAAAGCGCTTCATAGCCAGATTCGTGGCTATGTGTTCTTTGGGACAATCCATAAAGACAGAGACATGAGTCGTGCAAAGCTTGAAGTCCCAGAGTTTTGGAGGGCTTTGAGTCGCGGGGCTTCAGGTACATTGGGCGGTCACTCTCATGAGTTGGAAAAGGCCATGTATACCACCTTTCGTGTTAATCATGCCTTTCGTCGCCTCGGTGGGGAGAACCTCCCCATTAATTGCTTCTATGAAACCAAGGGGCCTGGTGGACTTAGTGTCAGTGAATCTTGTCACTCGTATTCCAGACCTGAAGCTAACATGTGAGCCCAGAGACGTGTGCTTATTACTCAGGAAGAGTCAACTCTGGTCGCCCGTCCTGTTCCTACCATGCCTCTAGATCTGGACCACCAGTCCCTCGTTTGCCTCAAAAGTCCACGAGATGAGAACCTCGCTCGTGTCCTCGACGCTCTTGATTCGTTCATGATTCGAGCTATGGACGTCGAAACTCGACTGCATAGGTCGAGCGCTCCCGAATCTCGAGGTCTTTGCCTTCTGTCACTTGACGGAGGCGGTGTCAAGGGATTATTTAGCATCATTGTTATTGATCGGCTAATGCAAGAGACACGACGCCTTGAAGGCCCTGGTGCAGAACACAAAAAGCCTTGTGACTATTTCGACCTCATTGGTGGGACAAGTACAGGAGGTTTGCTAGCAATCATGCTTGGCCGGCTTCAGATGGACACTCAGTTTTGTATTCAGGCTTACAAGTCCCTGTCCAGGGAAGTGTTTGCTAGGAAGTTCAAGGTGCCTGCCCTGGAGAACCTCCGCAAGGCCAGCAATATTGCTTTTAAATGGCCATGGTTCGACGGCGATAAACTCAAAGAAGCCGTTTGTCGCACCATCAAAGAGAACCTTCTCCCGAGTGACTCGGCTATGGTAAGACAGAGTGGCTGCCGCGAGGAAGATCTGACTCTCATCACCGACATGAAGTCTGCCACGTACTCTTTTGTCTGCGCCATGCCCAAGTACGAGGAGAAAGTGAAACGAATACGATCTTATGAGCCTCTTGACCAACAAAGACATGTTCCATCTGAACGGTTGAAGATCTGGGAAGCAGCACGAGCAACATCAGCAGCGCCGATGTATTTCCCACACATAGAAGCCGGCGGCGTTTCTTACTTCGATGGTGGACTTGAGAGTAACAACCCCGTCATTGAAGTGATCGAAGAAGCCAAGCAAGAGTTCCCCGATGATAAGATCTCAACCGTGATTAGTGTTGGTACTGGTGCGTACCAAGCCTCAGATGCGAGCGCAGGAGTTACGGGGTTGATGAACTACATGATTAATTTGGCCACAAGCACAGAGAAGCACCACAAAGCCGTTCTCGAGGACCCTCGATTTGAAGATATTAGGAAAGAAGGGTACTTTCGACTCAACGGTACACTTGAACTTGGAGCCATTGACCTCGCCGCTGTGGAGCGCATGGATGAGATTGAACGTCTGGCTGAGGCCTATCTGAGTTCTAATGAGGGTCAACAACAAATTGGAATGTGTGCTGAGCGTCTAGTTGAGAGGGCGAAGCACCAGTGAAGCTTGGACAAGCCCGCATGTAATCTGCATTTGGTGATCAGTCAGTACATACGACCATACCTACTAGAAAATACGGGATCCCGTCCGCTCTCCCATAGTCAAGCTAGTAAGGGGCGGATTAGTAGTTGGGTCGGTGACGACCAGCGAATCCCCGCTGTTGTATGTTTTTTTGTCAATTTTTGTGGGCGATGAAGCTATCGCGAGACTAGATTTTTACTGTGGGCTTGTGGAGCTGTGGTGGAGGCGTGAACCGTGCACGAGGCAGGTACAGCTTAGACTCAAATACTCAAGCCCTTCAACTGTTGAAAACACATCACGAAATTTACTATATGACTTAGCCTCATAGTAGAACACTGTTTATAAAACAAATATCAAGTACTCTAATTTCTATTGGAAAAGACATTATCGCAACATGGATATCATAAGACCCTCCTCTGAACAAAAGAAACACACGCTGATAAGGTAAAATATAAATAGAGGCATCGACTAAGCAGATGCTGCTACAGAAGCCGAAGCAGCCGATGAAGACGATGCACCAGCTGTAGCATTATCTCTCTGGACCTTTTGCCAGATCGACATGCAGCTCATGACAGCCATCAACGCCCACAACTGACCCAACTCGCCTGTGGCACCGCTTCCTCGGAACTGAAACTCTCCGACACCTGACAAACTCTTGAGACAGTTTGTGCCGCCCCAGACAGCAACGACCTCCTTGCCATCGCTGGTATAGCCCTCTCCATTGGTGCTACCATCGTGGAGATCTTCTTCACTTGAGGAGTATTCCTCCTTGGTGTTTGTGCTGCCGAGACGGACGAGCTTGTATCCGCCCCAGCGTGATTGACCAACGCTCTTGACTTCAGCGCCTCGAGAACGTCGCCATTCGAAACGCTCCACGCGCTGGTCTGGGCCATGGCCGACTTGAATAGCGAACCAGAATCGTCCCTTCAGTCCTTTAGGACGACGGAGGATCTCCTCTTGAGGGCCATTGCCGGAAAGTGAAGGCAATGTGATCAAATAGTCGTCGCGACAGCTTGATTGTCTGCCAGAAGCAGCCAGTGGTGGGGAATCAATGGTTGATCCGCTGTGGAGGATAATGTCGCCGTATAAGCCCTTGACGAAGTTGAGTGTGTACATGGGCTCGCCGTTAGGGCCGCTGAGAAAAAGGTTCATGCGAGCGAAGCACGCATATTTTCTCCAGCCAGATTCGTATGAGACGCGGATGATGGGCGGAATTCCCTTTTCGATTCCGCCAGCTGAGAGCTGGTGAGTTTGAAGTTTTGAGTTTGAGTGACCCATCGTGAGATGTGTTGGAAGAATGTTGTTTGTGGTATTGAGAATATCGAAAGGTGAACTTGATGAATGTAATACTTTAGTCTTTGTATTTGAATGTCTTAATCTCTTGTATTGATATCATTTCTATACTTTGGCAATTGCTTCAACTTATATACTCAATAACTGTGATCCTCGTCTTGAAGGTGAGCGCTGCATCGCTACTGTTTACGGAAAAGATCAGCAGATCTCCGCGCCGCTGAAGCACTGCCGCAGTCTTAGCTCGGTATTAGCGATTGGTTATGACGTTGTTAGGCGCCCTTGTAAGGCTGGCAGGCTGGTCAATTTCCCTTTAGGGCTTATTTCCAGCGCTTCATCATCTCCAGAATGGGCTGTGAAGATGTCACAGACAGACGAGCATTGCGGCGCAATTCAAGCTTGGAGATACGCTATGCGAAAAAGGAAAACTGTGGCCAATAATTCTGTAGTTATTGGCTCACCTTCTTGATGCAAGTTTAATTGTTGCTCTGAGTGCATAGCCTCGACTGGCAATGTTAACGCTGGAGTTTTAATAAGAAGATCAGCGGCAGCTCAACTTGAGATTCATCCTAGCGGCGCATTCCAACATATACAGATTCCTTTCAGTACTGTCGTATTAGTGGCAATTGGTCATCTCGGACAAAGCGAACATGCTTATTAATTTTAATGATGGGTTTTGTGCTTGAAACTGTGCATGCAAGCATCACAACATCTTAAACGTCGTTAATGATGTTGAATGCGCAGCAACAGCGCAACATGCAGCCTGAAAGAGAATTCCAATGCATAGAAATATTAAAAAGGAAGCTTTCTTTAGACAAAAGCAAAAAATGAATACCATAGCAGCTACTGGTTTCGATCCAGTGACCTCCGGGTTATGAGCCC
>JABEEQ010000774.1:0-11114 GCA_014824365.1 Fusarium sp. NRRL 66894 | reverse complement strand
GGCTTGTGCAACCGTTACACCTAGATATAATCCTCTTAAGACTATTAATAGGTTTTAAAGGGATTATTATAAATAATATTAAAAATATATTTTCTTATAAGGCTATTATAAAAATAGATCTTAAGATATTTTTAAAAGAGGTTATTAAAAATAAAGAAAAAGCTTATATTTTCTACTTAATAATTATATTAATTAATATAAAATTAAATATATTAATCCTTAATAAAAAAAATAAGAATAAATCTTAAATATAAGCTCCTTAAAGGACTTTAAGGCTATAAGGCTATCTTTAATAAGAAAGTAATTAAAGCCCTTTTAATACTTTAAGAGGCTGTAATTCTTTTATGTTAATAACCATAGAAGTATAGCCAGCTTGGCCGGACCTGAAAGAAGGCAAACTATGCCTATATGGAGTAAAGCCAGAGGAAACTCTAGTATAGGCTGGCAGCAGTTCTGATATACAAATTAAGTATTAAATACAAATATAGGGGCAAAAGACTAATTAAACCTTTTAATAGCTAGTTTTTATTAAAATTTCCTTTAAAATAATTGTATTAAACTTAGTTTTATAAAATTAAGGAAATAATTAAGGACTTAAAGGTAGTATTTAGCTTTTATTTATTTTTAAACTTTAACTATATAAGAAGTTCTTATTACTTAAATAAATATTAGTATTTAAATATATTAATACTAAGAGGCTATTTTAATAAGTAGAACTGGCAATGTAGGATAAACTAAACACGAGGTCAAGTTGCGTTTTTGGGGCACCTTGCTTATACTTTCACAGCTATCTAATAGCATGTTCTAGGGCACATAGGTCACTTGGCTCCAAATTTCCAACAGTCAGAATAGAGCGCGTAAGGCCTCTCGGAATGTTTAGTCAAGGTAAGACTCTCCAACTTCCTACACACTACTTTCCAGGCCATCTCGAGCGCCCGAGTAATCAGTGCCCGTCAACGTCTGTTTACCTTCTCTCTCTCTTTTGTTTCTACGAAATGACAAATTAAACCAACTCCAATGGTCTGGGTCTCTCTGCGTTATCTGCGGTCTCGGTGTTTCTGTTCCATGGTTGGAGGGAAGTACACGCGGTTGATGAAGGAAACGAGAGAAACTGGACCGAGATTGCCGTTGCCAAGGCGACTCAATTCCTTCTGAATTAAGCCAAATTGAGCAGTGCAGCAACTGCTACAAATCTCAGCGGCAAGAAGACAACTGTGACATAGATAAACCGTTTGATGTTGTCAGCGCGTTGTTGGTCAAGACGATTGCTTATTTTCTCGAGAATTTCCGAGAGTCAGTTAATGAACTTCGACACCTCTTGACAAGTATGCCTTATTTCTTGTATAATGCTCCCGTATCGACTCTCATCATTATTGAGACAATCACACTATTGGTGGTACTTTTTTTAAATTTTCTAATACATATACCAATGACAGCTTGGATACGTAGATGACTTGAAACAACTTCGTAGATAAAACTGCTACTCTAGTATAACTCTGATACTACAAATGTCCTAAACCTTCAGTCAGCCTCAGCACCCTGAGCGCCACACTTCTCTTCGCAGTAATAAGTAAACTGTGAACTGATTAGTATCTCGAATTCCACATCAATCTTTCTAATCTTACCTCATCGCCACCAATGTGGCCCTCTGCCGAGTTGCATATTGTTCCATCCTAGTGAGAATTAGCCAAAAGAACTATCAAACTTAGAGCAGCATAAGCTTACAAAAGTACAATCAGGGCACGTGTCCCACATCTCACCACCAGTGTTTCGCTGCTTATACATATCGCAAGCGCACTTGGTAGCATCGGCAAGAACTTCATAGGTGGTCTGCCAATTGTAGCTTGGGCTGAATGGGGTTCCGCCTACGGGGGACGACACCCTGTTGGATACACAGGCAGCAGCCTTGTGAAGAGCAGCGTGAACACTATCGAAGTCGTTAGCTTCTTTGGAAGAAGATGTCGCCGGGGGGGGGGCTGTGTAGACACGACGAACCCGCTGACGGCCATGAGGGCCACTGAGAAGAGAGAAATTTGCATGATGAATAGGACACAAGAAGAGATAATAGTTTGAGGAAGTTGAGTTGGCTACTTGACTTTCTATGGTAGATGAGCTAAGGTCTTTATACATCTTGCCTCTACTCTTCATTCAACATATTTCTTGCCGGTCCGAGAAGAGTTCCTGTGATAGCTAAAGATACAAGGACCTATATAATAACTCTTTGATCCAAACAGGATATTCGTAAACCGATCATCGGTGAAGCCGTACATCGGCAGTTGAGTTTGGTATAATATTCCCGCCTAACAGGTAACACGAATTTGATAGTTTCATGCCATGATTCAAAAACCCAGTGTCAAAGGATCCAGCGTCTTTCACTATACGAGCTGCTGTTCCTACTAGTTTGGTTGCCCCACAAATGAACTAACTACAATAGTGACTTGATCATCAACAACCCTGAGAAACCTGAGACGAATCTCCACTTCAGATCTCCAGAACTCGCGTCAGAAAAGGAAAGTGCGTTATTTACTCACCCCAGATAAAGTTTATTAAAATAAGGATTGGCATCGCGCCTAGAAGCTGTCAAATGTATGGAGTGACGTAGCACGTGTGATCCGTTTTCTGGACGATACGAGGAAGGCTGTTCGGCTTAGTGCTGTTGGGCGACATGAAAGTCAGAAGTTGATACTTTCAATGGAACAAGACCCAACATTTGATCATCGCGTTTGAGCATCACGCTCAAATATAAATACTTGGTTGGCTCCTACTTAACGAAGGCAAATCAACCACGCCAACTCATACAATCGCATTCTCCCTCATCTCTGATCTCTCATCTCTCATATCAAACTCAAGTCTGGTAATCTTTACAAGATGCATCATCTCAGCCTCGTCTATGCCTTGCTCATTTCTGCCACTGGTGCAATTCCGCTAGAAGATTCCCCCTTCCCCGGAGCCAGCAAGTGGACTCCCAACCACCAAATCCAGCCCGGCGATGTCATTGTCCCCGTAAACGGTGTTTGTAAGTTGTCATTCCGAAGGTTGTTTCGAGAACATATGCTGAGAACCTGATAGCCTACGTCGTCAAGGAGGAGGCCTATCTTGCCAAGCTCAAGGCCGAAGGCATCAAAATTGGTGCTCCCGAGCTGGACCCGTCTTGGATCTCTTACAACAGTACCGATCTGCCCAAGCCCAAATACCCCAAAACCTCAAAGGGCCAGCTCGGAAAGCGAGACGACTGTGACGGTACCTTCTACATCACCACCGACAAGACTGAGACCTTTGTCGATTGGGACGTGCAGATGTCGCCTGTTGTCTGCGCCGTCGGGGACATGGACATTAGTGTGTCTTCAGGCTACAGTGTTGCCAACACCGTTGGAGGCAGTGCTGGAGTCGATCTCACGTTCGTCAAGGACAAGCTGGGTGGGTCTCTCGGTATCGACTACAGCCGCACCTGGACCACGCAGACCTCAGTCATCACCAAAGCTACTATCAAGGACGGTCAGTGTGGTGTCATGATCACCAAGCCTCTCACCACTCGTCGTTCTGGTCGTCAATTCCGAGGCTGCATTGGATCTGCCACTGAGGTTGGTACTTGGTATGCCGATAGCCGTGGCGAGGGAAGCTACAACGGCATCACATGGATTGAAGGTGCTATCTCTGCTTGTGCTAAGCCTGGTAGCAACCCTCCGCTGTCTCGCTGCAACGGACAAGGAAACTTCAAATGAACGGAGAGAAAGTTGAAGAGTGAGGGCCGATAAGGCAAGATTTCCGAGTTAGGCGGCATTGCGTCTGTGCTTTTACGGAGGAATGCCCAGAAGGAAGGTATTTTAGATGGTTCCAGTAGCTGTGATAGAGCGTGCGCTGGGGTAGAATTCTACAGAATTATGTAACATCTTAGTATATATTTCTATATCACATAGAATTAACTATTTAGTCTTGACTTATATTGGTTTTATTAAAACTCTAGAGTCAGGACCTGAGCTATCTCTAATGGCGTCTTATTCATTCTAATTTTATAAGTTAAGCAGTATAATATCTAAATTAGAAACCATGCAAACAGGGACGAATAAGTAATGCAATG
Source organism: Fusarium sp. NRRL 66894 (assembly GCA_014824365.1). Lineage (NCBI taxonomy): Eukaryota > Fungi > Ascomycota > Sordariomycetes > Hypocreales > Nectriaceae > Fusarium > Fusarium sp. NRRL 66894. The sequence goes on along the minus strand of JABEEQ010000774.1, from coordinate 7,036 downwards.
GTGGTTATTACTAAATCTAATCTCTAGATTAAAAATGGCGTTTTAAATTCATTGCTCGCAAAGTACAAATTTAACATAGTTTACAATACCTTTGGATATAGAGCTTGAGCTACCTTCTTCTTCCCCCGGATCCGGACCCCGGTAAGTCTCGGCTCCTGTATAGCATAACAGAATAATATACTAAGATAACTAGTGCTTCTGGCTGCTGCTGATTTAAGAACCCGACGTCCTTATTATTAACAGCAACGCAGAACGCGATTAGGGCTTTATACAGGCAGCGACCCTCCTCCTCTAAGCGATTATATAGAGCCAAGCACCCTTGCCACATAAAAAAGGCCCTCTGCTAGGCCTGTGCAGAGAAGAGAGACAGGTACGTATCATTGACCCTCCAGTAGAGGAGCTTTATCTCGCCATTGCTACTGGACTCGTCAAAGCACTAGACAGCGTCTGCGATGCGCTTGGCTAGAGGCTTGAGCTTGGATGTCTTAATGGTGGCCAATGACTGGCTTGCTACGGCCTTGACGTCTTGATAAATGCCGATATAAATAATAATCCAGTCGAGGAACGAGCTGAAGCAATCCTAATAGTTCTAGATAGTATCACAGAGGACATAAAGCCTTGGGAATAATAAGAAAAGGAATAAGGGAATGCAGCTATTATCTAAGATCTCCTACTTAGTCTTATTAAAGGATAATAGGGCCCGGATCTATATAGCTGCAGCTTCTTATTAAAGTTCCTATTAGCAGGGAGATCCCTGGCTTAGGTAAAGAGCAAAGAAGGTGAGGTGTTTATCCAAAAAATACAGCGCTTCCAGCACGGCTCCAATAACGACCTTAGATATTATATAAGAGGAGAAGAGGGTCAGCTGCGGGGAGTCATTTAAGCCAGTTTCCATATGATGTAAGAGAGCTAGACGATTGGCGGTGTAGAGCTTGTATATCAAGGATAGGGGAAGTGTATGCTCAGGTTAAGCGTTTTCGATGCCTGATAAGGATGCATAGCCGGAGGACTGCGGCGTCTAGATAACCACTAATAGTGCCAGAGAGGGTTAACTTAACAGCCTGCATTCCGGGATAGGGATAGATCTCGAGCTCGATCTTAATAGTGCCGAGGGGGTATAGATGCAATCTCGCTCAGAAACTAAGCAGTTAATGCATGCAGGCCAGGTCTCATCGCATTTGACATATCTATCTCACCTTGTATATAGCACAGCCACTGCAAGACTTTGAATAGGATCTACGCACCTTTGCGTCCTTTGGGGCCATGGTAGAGATGGTAGGGCTGGTTGCGGGTGTGGGAATACGAGTATTCAACGCTCGGCGTTTACTGTTTACAACAGTGGCAGAAAGCTAATATATGTTGTGGGGCGGGACAGTCACAGGGGAGCCCTAGCTGTATCCTTAGTCAGCGCTATGGATGTGGGCTTTCTGCCTGGCATGTAGATAACACGAGTGTAAGGCAACAAGTTTCACCCAAGGTCCACTTTGGAAGATGGAACGATGATACGAGGGTGATTTCATTGGTTAACTCGATAAGCCACGCTTGTGCTAACTTAGAACAAGACAAGCTGCAGTCTTTAAACGCAACCCCCGTTTTCGATTTTAAACTCAGCATCGCTTAGCCTAGAAGCGCTGATACGAAGTAATGCTACTGGGAATTGAAACTCAGCATTAGGTAGGCCTTAATAACACCTGCACCTTTTCATATACTATGGTCTAGAGGACTCTTTTTTAACACACCAAGCATAGGTGCATAACAGAACTACATCTCCGGTGCCCCAGTCATGGAATTGAGCGAATTCATCAGACCTTTCCGCCTACCTAAAGATACTACAATACCTACCCGACTAGTCTACGAAAGGCTTATTGCCGTTCCACTGTCCCGGAAGCATCTCATGGAAGATTTGGTAGCCGTCAACTCAAACAGCGACCTTATTATCAGAACCAGAGGTGGCTCTTGGCCACCGAAGGGAATAAGCCAGGAGGATAACTTTCTAGATTTAGCTTGGCACGAGCGAGAATTCAAAAGTCGCAAGTCATTTGCATATGGTATTCATGACAACGACGCTAGATATGTCGGCTGCTTCTATCTTTACCCGCTTGGCACGCGAACCTGTCTCAGTCCTGAGCTGATAGGATACGATGTGGATGTGAGCTGGTGGGTCACAGGGGATTTCTACTCATTGGGCTACTACACGCTGATGTACCGAGCTCTCAAGTCATGGATCCAGGAGTCCTTCCCATTTGAGAAATCATATTTCTCAAATCAGGAGATACCAAGCCTGTGAATAGGAACATGATTATAGAGCAGAGGAAAGATTTGAGATAGCTATGGGGCCATTAGTTTGGTTTTCTTAACCCAAAAGCTAGAATCTTTGGGAAACTTGTCAATCAAAGGTATACAAACTGTGGCTGCGGTTACAAGATATTAGAAAGTACATAAAGTGTAATATCTCCTAAAGTTACGCAGAAACCTTGATTACAGCCCTCCCGGGAAGACTGCCATTCTGGAGCATGTCACAGAACTTATCAATATCATGCAGCGTCCCTTTAGTCTAAACAGGATGAATCAGTCCCCTTGCCGCAAAATCGAGTGCTTCGTCGGCTTCCCCTTTAGTGCCAACAAGGCTCACAACGATGCTTAGCTTCTTTCCGATGATCAGAGCAGCAGACGATCCGGCCAGGATGGTAGGATATTTTGGAATGCCAAGCGCCTGTTAAACCCGTGAGCACAGATATTCAGAAGACAGGGAGAGTGTTTACCACTATGGATTACGAATTCTCAGAGTGTAAGGAGCTATATTATATGTCTCTTTCGATGGGGTGGCAAATAGAACCCCACGAGCTCCATAGGTAGTAATTCTCATCACCTCAGCCATAACATCCTTAGAAGCATCAATAAATATATCAGCTCCTAGTCTTCGATATATTGCCTCCTTTTCCTTCCCTATATCAACAGTAATGACTCTCATCCCCATGGCCTTTACATACTATAATGCAAAATATCCTATACCTCTAACAGCTCCGAGGATAGCAAGCCACTCTCTAGGCTTAATAGCCGCTTGCTTATAAGCCGCATATGCTAAGAATCTACCGCATATGATAGGACCAGCCTCCTTATCCTTAACTCTATCTGGTATTTTAGTGGCATTTCTTCCATTAGTAACGCAGTATTCCTGAAAGGTGCCTGCAACCTTGACAGCATGATAGACGACTTCTGGGCAATGAAATTCATTAAAGCCATTGGTGCACATCTCATAGACGCCGCAGGTTGACTCAACCCACTTCACCCCTGCCCTATCGCCAACTTTCCAGAGGGCAGAAACATCATCGCCGACGGCTACGACCACTCCAGCGCCTTCGTGTCCCGCGATACCGAATGATGAGGGAGCCATGGGAGGCAGCATTCTATTGTAAGCGGTCCATTCGTCGCGGAGTAAGCATTTGTCCGACGCGCAAAGACCACTCCAGTTAATCTTGACGAGGATCTGGTGTGAGGCCGGCTGAGGCACGGAGATAGTTTTTACAGAAACCTTCGAGTCAGAACCTGACCTATCTCCAACAGCTGCTTGCTGGATCTGAGGAATTCTATAATTTGCATCGGGAGACATAATATCCTGGTAATTGATTGTGTGAATAGGAGAATGTGGTTAATGGACTTGTGATTACTATTTGGTCTGGCCTATAGTATCAATTCTTTCTTATTAACTCGCTTCTAGGAGTCTACTTCCAGGGGTTCACAGTACCCCATGACCTGCATGTTGACTTTTCTTTCTTACGTAACCCGGATCCGGGTCCGGGTACCGGGCGGCAACGAGACGTAACGATCATACCGGACTTTAGCAGAAGTCCGCAAAAGTCTGCAAAAAGGCCGTCCCGCTTAGTTAAACTCGATTAGTATATTTTTTAATTCGAGCGCGTAGCTTGGCATATAAGCGTGCCCCTTATAGTCCTAGCAATGCTCTGTCCAGCCGAGTGGCCATTAATCTCTCCGTCGACAACAGGGGCATGGTTTTTGCCCAATCTGTAGTCATTGGGTGGCCAAGGGTTATCTACCTGTTAGATGTTCTTATCTACTATTTAGAGGCTATCAAGAAAATCAAGCCAATCATAACCCAGCAGCGCGCAATACCAGTATATATAAAACTACAGTAAATAGTAAAGGACATAACATAAGTCCTTGGCATATGTAGTTAATTATCTTATCACGTAAAAGAAGGTGAAGAGTCAAAGCCCTAGTATTAATAGCCCAAGTAAATACAGACTAAAGTAATCAACTACCTACAAAGCGCTGATATTGACAATGTCCTAAAGTTATCATCATTCCCTGCCAACTGTTGCGGTCACTGTGCCTCGCGCCGTCCCAAGCCCAGCATAACAGCGTGACTAGTTACATAGCTTGTTAACTGATCAAAGACTTCTATCTTAGCCTCTTTATCCACCAAGCCAACCTCGTACTTCTCGAAAAGATAAGCGAGAATGTAGTATATCTCTGCATATGCCAAGTTCTGTCCAAGACAGGTTCGTATGCCCTTAGAGAATGAACACATATTGGCATCCAGACTCTTCCCACCGATACCTAGCCAACGGTCGGGGCTGAATGTATCAGCGTCTTCGCCCCAGAGCTCTTTGCTGAAGTTCATGGTGTAAGCTGACATTCCAATGATGCTACCTGCAGACCCGACTTGGTCACCCACGACCAGAGGCTGGGCGTTGCGAGGCACAGTCCGTGGAAGCCTTCCCGGCGAGGCAATGGCGAATCGTACGGCTTCACGGACTGAAGCATTCAGGTACTCAATCTGTTCCAACTCCACCAAGGACGGCAAGATCTCCTCATTGACAAGACGAGCATCCAAAGCTTCAACAAGCCGCGTCTTGATCCGGCTACTCTGTGCGATCTGGGTAACAGCTACTGCTAGTGTATATGCTGTGGTATCAGATCCTGCTATCAGGAGGTCGACTGCCTCAGCTCCCGTCTGTTGCTCACCAAGATCCGAGAGACTAGAAAAGATAGTGCCATACGAAGATTGCGGCGGACTTCGCTTGAAGTTGATCGCAGCCGCATACCACGCATCATAGATCGTGAACATGAGGCGAGTCTCTTTGCTCATATCCTTGGTGATTCGTGTGGGAATGCTTGTGACAATTCTTCGAAACATCGGCTTGTACATGAACTTCCAAAGGACCTTCGAAAGCGCATCGAACGCCTCCAGAAAGTCCCCATTGAACCCTTGATCGCTCTTCTCAAGTTGCCCAAGTGGCTTTCCAACACTGTAGTGAGAAATAATGTCGACAGTGGTGCATATTATGGCGTTGAAGATGTTATAAGGGCCGTCTTGACTATCAATGCGTCTTTCAAGCTCTTCAATCTTTTCCTTGAGCAAGCCTTCTAGCTGTCCAATGGCATGGCGGGAGAAGAATGGGCTCAGACGTCGACGTCGCTCTTTGTGGAGGCTGGGAATACGCTCGGCAAAAGCAGTGTGTGGAGTATTGAACCCGGCATAGAATGCTTCATGTTTAATGTAAGTTGAGCTTTGGTTGTTTATATCTTTGTACAGCTTGACATCATCGATGTGTAGCTCGTTGGCAGCAATTCGAATTGCTCTTGAATTTGATCGATTGGCGGTTAATAGACTAATAATATGAAGGAGGTATCGAGTGAGACTGACTGTATCTCTCGTGCAGCTCTTGGAATACATGTTCTGGATTGCCTTGCTCAGAAACACGGAGCAGCCATTTTTCCGATAGGCAGGCCTCTTTGGGACTGGGGAATTTGGCCAAGGGGTGCAGGTGAAGTTTATAGAATCTGTCGACAGCCGCATACAAGAAATATGCAACAGTTGATAGAACAACGAAGCCAACAATAAGAGTATTCTGAGCTTGAGAATCCAGGAACTTTTGGGTGTGGGCAAGGCCCCAGGCTAGTGACTGGTCCATCGTTCTGCTCTAAGAGTCGTGCAGTTTGAAATGGGTAGAGGACTGAAATGGGATGCTACTATGGACTAATTGAATGTTGGATGGCTTTGAAAGAACAAGAGACTTTTAATTTACTGAAGATGACGCGGAATAGGTCTGGTGGGTCAACGCTATTGCGTTGGCAAACTGGCTTGGCATAAATCAGATTAAAAGGGATGTCAAATATCGAGATTTATATTAAAGCGTTCCAAGCTCTAGCACAAACGTTATATCTTGCTGCTCGAGGAAATGTTATAGAGACTGAGGAGATGAAGTAAGGAAGTGGATTACCATAATGGGATTCGGGTCTTATATTCGCGCTGGAGGAGTGATGTTAATCGGTTAGACCTTGTCTGAATGAAACTGCTACCAAGTTTATCTACAGCTAAGATAGTCAGCCCATCATAGTTTCTGAATATCAGATATCTGTTGCTATATAATTATAACATCTATCATTTTAGCATCAGAGAAGAGGCTTCCATTATAATCGCATTCTTCTTTAGAAACTTAAGCACCTGAAGCACCCCTGTAAATGGAATAAAAAATAACCAGATCATGCCGTTACAAGAGACCCAAGTTTGAGGACCCTTTACGTGTAGAGGGAGTAAACAACTTCTGACTATGTGCTTATAACGGAAGTACCCTGCTCCATAGAAATGTGCTCCACCAACCAATACGGTCAATACGACTAATCCGATCAAAACGACTAAAACCACCAATACGACTGATATGACTTATGTTTAGCGCCTTTGGCGACGTTCCCGCGATTATAAGATGGCTGCCCAGGAGCGTCACTTTTTTAATCATTCTTCCATCAGAGTATCTTAAACTCACTGACAGTCTGCCGGTCAATCTGTCGCAGCCGATATAATACATATCATCATTATAGGCGCTGGTCTAGCAGGCCTCGCAGCCGCCCTCACACTCTCCCAAACAATTATCTAAGGCTTACCTCCTCGTATTAAAATTATGCTCCAAAAGTCTCTAGACACCCCACCCTGTAGCAACTTAATCTATTTAATAGAAATAACTTTATTTATATAACGTGTTTAATAAGCAGGCATAACAGATAAGTACTATAT
>JABEEQ010000772.1:0-42919 GCA_014824365.1 Fusarium sp. NRRL 66894 | reverse complement strand
ATTTTATATAATATAGTTATTATTAGTTAAGTTTATATATAATAGTAAAATATAAAATATTTTAATAATTAATATAAACCTTAACTTAATACTTACTTCTTATTAAGTAGTATTTAAACTCCTTAAAGTAGTTAATAATTACTAAGAATTCCTTATTATAAATTAGATAATTAAGTTTTATTTTATATAGCTTATATAAGTAATCGCGGACACGCTGCTGCTGCCTCCGGTTTAGCGGCACCGCCCAAACAGGCAAGGCGCGCTCGCCGCACACCAAACCGGTCGCACATCACGTGATTTCCCGTATATAAGACATCAACCTCCTCCTCCGCTGTGAACATGTATCTTTGACCTCTGCTTCTTCCCATGCTCCGCCCCTTCGTATCCACCGTTTCGCCTCTTCTGCAAACATCGCTACCTTCAGCATGGCTCCCTCCCCCATGCCGCCGCGTCATCGTTCTGCATTGTAATGAAGTTCTCCTCCCGCCGAGATTGACCGACCATCGCGACGCTTGCATCGTCCCCAATGCCAGATTACAGAGGGTATGAGAAAAATTCTACGGTTGATGTTCATCCTATCCTCTGATACTCTTGCCAGCTCTGCGTTTCGTACGGGTTTCCTCCCCCGCTTCTTCTCACGGAATCTAACAATGTCATCAATCTGGAGGCGTACCTCTGGTCTGGCCCCCTCACAGCGCTGCGATGCTTCTCAGGCAGCCGCAGAGCATCTCATGGCAATGGCTATCCTTGTGAGGCCTCCAACAGACCCCCATCCAATGGCAGAAATGCCGCAGTGGCTCATCAATGCCTCCCCAGGCATGGTGGAGAATGGTGCCATCTCGGACTCGCCTCGTGAAACTGGCACGGGTGGCTTCAGCGGTTCTGGCACTAGCTTGCTCCCCGATTGGTTCCTAGAGCGGGCAGAGCGGGCGAAGTGTGTGAGATCTTGACTTGCTCGACGGGACCCGAGTCACCATTCCCTTGTTCAGGGGTTGCCGAGACTTCCGCCGCTTGGGGGGACGTTCCCTCGATTACTACCTGCTGGTCCTCGGCTCACCCGTTCCTGTACCGCTCGTGATAGCTCACCAGCTTCACAAACGGGGTGAAGAGGAGGAGGGACGGGCGCACTCCGGCAAGTTGTTGGTGTTGGACGCATGTCAACGTCGGTTGTCTCACCGTTTTAGGATCATGAGGCGGTTATGACGGCATTGAGAACTCTCAAGTCCTCTGAATGGTTGAAGGAGTTCGCGGCTGTGGACGATCGACATGTGCAGGGCGCAGCGCCGAGCTCCATCACGGTCAGACGATAGAGTTAAAGCCGCCGGAAGCTTCCATCCCGATGCTGTCTGGCCAACTGGATGTCACGCGTCGTGCGTGAACAGCCCAACAGCCATTGAGACCTGCCTCATCTGGCATCTCCGAGAACTCTGCCTTGCCAGCAGTGATGTGGATGGATCCCTGGTGATGTGCGCGAAGATGAAGCGAGGAGGGAATCATTTGTCCAGCACAGCTGCATCGGTGTGGCCCGGCAGTGAAGTGATTGGCACAAAAGAGAAGCAGTTACGTGCCTGCCTCTATCCGACCCGCGCTGGTCTCGGAGAGACAGCCGGAAGACACCGGGCTGGGCTCATGGAGGCCTTGGGGCTCGTGTAGCTCACCTGCGAGCATATAAGCTGGACAATGCCCGCCCATGTTCCACTTCGTCGTACTGCCCAGAGCAACTTCCTTATCCCTTAACTTCCAAACACTCAGCAACTTCAACATGACATCGACAACTGATGCCGGGCAGCAGAAGTCGCGGCAAAGCGTTGCCCCCGCTGTTTCTCAAGCAGTCGATGTATCGCTATGCGACGAGAAGGCGCTCTCGGCTTCTGGAGCATCTACGGACACCGCCATTTGGATTTCTGAAGACGACACTGATACAGAAGATGAAGACGACGATGAGGGCCAAGATTTCGTCAACTCACAATCATGCTGCACAACGCCTACGGCAACCAGCATCACAGACCATTCGGGTAAGTTTTTTTTTTTTCACCTCGATTGTTTCCGATGTAGGCCCTGACAGCCTGTATATAGATAGCGCGGGCACTAAACACAATCCAAGTGAGTTGGAGGCCGCCGTCGGTATGGATACTGCGCCAGCAGTATCTCCGGCCCGAGGGCAGGACAGCTCAATCTGGACACACGACTCACACGTGGGCCCCTTCGCTGATCCTGAACCGACCCAGCAATATCCTTACCAGACCAGTCCCATGTCTGCTGGCGACACGACGGCTTGTACAGATGCCAGCCTTGACGTCTCGGCTACTAGCCCCGAATGCCATCCATGTCTGAGTGTGCCAGACGAAGAACAGCTTGTCACCGGAGCCACCAGCGAGCCGGGCATTATGATAATGGATGCGCTGTCGGACAAGAGATCCAGTCATGGGTCACAGAGCCCCCCCACCTCCCCTTCAATGCGCACATACAATCTCATTGCTGCCAGCCCCGGGGAGATGGCTCAGACCCCACTGCACGACAGTGAAGTGTATATGAACGCCGCACGCGACGATGCCACCGTTGAAGCCCGCACTTCATCCCCCGCAGCGAGGCTATCACCCGAATCACAGCAAGAGCAAGACCCCGGCCACGCGAGCTACGGGTCCAGCGATGCTGAGTCCGCAGTATCGGAGGCTGAACCCCGATCGTCATTTGAAGCCCAAGCGTCTCCCCCGCCTCACGAGTTGCCGTCCCGACGCCGTTCTCGTCGCAGATCCTCACATGCACATGAAAGGGTGCAAGATAAGGACGGCGACGTAGATACTGAGGGCTCTGGCAGTGAGGATGACCTCAACATCACAGAATGCCCCCATGACGAGGACTATTGTCCTGCGCCTCCAAAAGTACATGGATATGACTCTCACGATGATTCTGATGAAGAACAGCATGGTCGCAAGCATCGCAGGGTATCTCGATCTTCTCACACCTCGGTTCTCAGCACCCCCGCCGGTGCTCGGAGCTCTCGCCCAAGACGATCGACAAGACGGACGGCACAGTTAGCGAGAGAGCGTCGAATGTCTGTATGCGGCATTGAGAGTCCAACACCATCACAGGCAAGATCAGTCCCTACCGAGGCTAGCGCGTTTCTTGCTCGATTCGAGGAGTGGCCTCTCAAAGACGTTTCATTGAAGCGCATCACTGAGAGGGGCAAGACGACATTTCAATTGCAGTTTGAATGGACCCATAATCCAGTTCAGGCCCATGCCAACAGGTCAGTGTGTAGTCCCCACAAGGGCCGGATACCGCCGGAGTTTTCAGCCTCGGCTGCAAAATCGTCCGGTGGCAAGTGGACACCAGATGAGGAAGATACTGTGCGCAGGATGAGACAAGATGGCTATTCTTGGGCCGAGATCCAGCGCGCCCTTCCACATCGTTCCCAGGGCACGATCCAAGTTCGGTACTCGACTAAACTCAAAGGTTGACCCAGTCCGGCACAGAGGGGCCCGAGTCACCGGTCTTTTGGGAGTCATTGATGTAGTACGGTAGAATACCGAGACATACAAACAATAGTTGCAAATTTATTTGTGATTCAGTGTAAATTCCGTCGACATTAGAATGATTGCAAGTGACAGCTCTCACGGTTTCATCCATATACAGTGGTTACAATGGTTGGCCTGAGATGGCTTGTACCTGATAATAGAATCCATGTCATCACTGGCCACAAATCCCTAGCGTTGCATGAGCCTGAATCTTAAGGTCGAGATCATCAGAACAGCTTCAGCACTTCTATTAGGACGTTCAGAGACTGCCTAAACACCGAATAATACTGGAAAATCCTGAACCTAGTATCCTATCACATAGTACTTGAGGGTTCGGCGAATAAAACCTGTAGGCCATAGAAGTCAGGTATAGTCGGGGCCCCCCGTGCTAGTAATAAGTCATTTATCCTTGTATGATGATTGAAGTACGCGAATTGAGATGCAGTCAGACTGCATACATCCTCTGCAGCCATGTCGACCTTGCCCGTGTCGAGGAGCAGCTTGACCACCGCCTCGTTTCCATTTTGAGCGGCCCACGAGAGCGGCGATCGGCCCCAGCCGTCTCGTACGTCCGCAAGAGCGCCGCTTTGGCCATACTCTTGTAGCAGGCATGACAGTAGTTCCGCCAATCCGTATCTGGATATGACGTGTATAAGCTTGGTTCCGCTTCGCGGGCAGTCAGCAGTGACGGGCTCCATTTGCTGGTATGCGTGTACCCATAATTCGATCAGCGAGTCTCTCGGCCATCCAAGCAGGTCAAGAAGACCTCTTGGGGATGTCTCTGCCACCTTGCCCAACACTATGTGAGACATCAATGATTTGATAGCATAGCGAACAAAAGGGAACTTGAATGTGTCTGGCTGGCTGAATGGTTGGGAGTGAGAATGCGCCGCCATCCTGAAATAGTGGATGCAAGTTCGGGATAGACGGCAGTGAGCAACGGGGACCACCAGGTTGGCTTCTTTCGTGGTATTGTCAAGAGCCATCAATCCGCGCTCGACAAAAAAGTCCTTGACTGACTGATGGATGAACTGAACGATGTGGGCATTATTGGACGGGGCAATCTCTGCGAGGCCGCAGCTAGCCCTCTTGTCATATATAAGCTATAGTAATCTTTCAATTCCTTATAACGCTACTGATATTCCCAAGGGCCCTTTCCTACCATACTTTAAATTCAATAGCCTGAGTAGGAAAACAGATGTATTGTCGCGCCTAAAGAGCGAATCTCCTTATACAAGTTCGAGCTCAGTCTGTTGGGCAATCTCTTCGGGATCACGAAAGATGAAACACATCCCCACACGTCGAAACTTACCATTATGACTAGAAGAAGGGGTTACAAGTAAACCGATATAAACCTTTGAGCCAAATCAGCAAACAACCGAGCGACTACGTGGTAACTTGATGTTCTCTAATCACATACCACTCAACTCGGAGGCTTTGAAAGATCTGGATATTGGAAATTTCTGTCATAAGAAAACCTGCCACCGCAGTGTCTGTCAGTGGATCAAGAAGAGAAATCAGTCATGATAGAATTCTCACCCTTGTTGTCTATGCATCTGGATGGACTCCCAGGTCCGCTCAGCGATAAAAAGAGCAGTAACTCTGTTCAAGTCCTCTGCATCTGGTGCAGCATATCCTACAACCTCTTTTCCATATTTATCAGAACAAATCATCGTATGTACCTCTTTCGCCCACCAGTCCACCATCCATAATACAGCGGCCTCATACTTGTCTGATCTAACCGCATTTCGAGGCAGACGTTGAAGAACTTGGCAATCGGATGAGTATCCTGAGAATTGCAACACGTCTTCGCCTGATAGAATCACCTGAGCCTGTGACTTATCCGCTTGCAGTGTATATTTAAGCCAGTCTCTTTCGAACCAGAATGTTTTGCTGCCACCAATGTGGGCCCACGACCATGTTGGAGCGCCATCCCAGGTGTCACCTTTATCCATCTCTTCATCGACGTAGAGTCTCCTCAGAGTCCACAAGATTTGCTCCGGTATTCGATCAATGAATATGCCCTTGTGATAACCGCAGTGCGGCTTTGTCATATTACTAATAACGTTGACTAAGCCTTGTATAGCAATAAGGCGATCCTCTTTCTTTGACAGTTGGCGTTTTGAGAAATTTGTTAAGAGCGACAGCCAATCATCGGTATGTTTAGCAAGGAGGCGATGCTCTTTCTTGGATGAGAAATCTGTTAAGAACGAAAGCCAGTTATCTATATGTATAACAGGTTCTCCAATTCTTTCATCCGCTTTCAGCTCTTGACATCGCCAATACATGCCGGAGGGCATGAAGTGGATCGATCGCCGTGCAAGAATCGTCTCCTGCAAAGTCCATCCTCGCGTTTGCAGTGGCCCACGAGAGGGACCTCGTCCAGGCACATATTCTTGGACCCAAATGGATTTTGACTCCTCGAAATCTTCGGTGGTTGGGATAGTCGAGATCAGAAGTGGTGGGAATGCAGATGTTTTCCTCTTCAGGAAACAACCTTCCGTCGGATCGTAAGCCCCCGCAGCAGCGATGACCAGGTCAGCATTCTGGTAAACCTCAGACATTCGATTGGCTTCAGTACTCCAATCTTCTTCGTCATCTTGTATGATACAAAGAGAATCCACCCACAAATAGCGTAGCCCAATTTCATGAGTTATCCGGATTGCGTCCTTGAAAACTTGTGGAAGCTCGTTAATGTCGATCCCATTTTGATGCTCAGAGAGTGTAGTCTTGGTAGTCCTTTTGTGTTTACTCGATCCCCAACAATAACTCAGGGCACAAAAGCTCCCTCGAGTCCCCGTTGTATCAACTAAAGTCACAACGCCTTCTGCAATACGATCAATGTCAATCAAGCGTGTCGGTAAGATAGCTTCGTAGTCCTCGCTTATCAGTTCTGCGGTGTTGACTCGACATCCTTCATGATGATCGTGACATGTTGCGAACCAAGATCTAATCAAGTCAAAGTCCTTCTCACCGTAGGTGTCCGGTGGCGGGCGAGTGGAGATGGGCAGAGAACGTCGATCTGGACCATTGCTGGAGTCTGGTTCAAAACCAGATTCCTCGGGGACCCAGACTTCGCCATTTTCCGACCATATGGAAAATGTAAAATTGCAACCGTATCCAGACACAACCTGAAAGCCGGCAATTGCACGTTGGCTGGACTGAATTCCGATTATCGGTGTGACTCGAGCCATACCTGGCGCATGCTCATCTGCCAGAAATGGTGTCCACCCTCTAACTTGCCCGTAGCTGCTGGTGGACGTCATTTTGCAAAGCTTGCAGTCTTGGGTTGTTGGCCACAAAGACCATGGTTCTATCGTCCAATTTGTTGATGCAGCTGGCCTGAAAAGACCCCCTCCTTTGAGCATCGTGGCAATGAGCTCAGAACAGTCCTGGCAGTACCATGCCGAGGGTACGGCCTGTAAAGGCTCCATCATAGCCCAGATTAAAAAGGAAGATCGAAGTTCTTGAAGAGTTGTCGTCTGTAGCTTGAGCTACTAAAACCAAATGCCGAGACATATGTTCCCGGCTGTCTTTTCCCACCTCGGAATTGATGGCTCTTCTGCAGATGCTACCAAGTCGAATCAGCACAACTCGAGGCCCCAATGCTGAGGCTGACTATAACTTACCACCAGTCTGTTTGCAAGACTTGGGCAGCACCGGCGTTAGAGTTTTCATAGAGCGGGGGGGTTTTACAATATAAGCAAGAAAAGCTGTATTACAAATGTATTCTTTGCAAAAGATTGCGCCGGAAACCTTACTCTTATATAGTAGTCTTCTTAAAGGATTATATCATAAAGCTGTCAGCTTAGCTCCCCTTTATAAGCGCCGTTGCAGCCAATCGCCTGCTGCCACATTGCAACCCAACCCCACCCACAAGGGGGTCGCCTACCACATATGCAGAATAACCGCCAGTTGCCTATCTTAGCTGCGTGGCGGAATCGCTAGCGATTCCATTTGAACTCCCATACAAAAAAAAAAAAAAAGGCGCTAATGAACAGGTGCAGTTGTGTGCCACAGCTGAGGGGCGCATATAAGAGAGGATTCTAGGAACTTCTTTAACACTGCGAATTTTCTGGGTGCATGGCCTAACGGTCCTAACATAGATAGCATGAGCGTCAAACATAGCGCGAGTGGGTCTAATGCTGATCCTGATGAGTTCTGGGCCAGGTCTATTTAGGTATCTACAAGTTGCATCCATAGCACTGTCAACATTGCTTCAAGGGGTCAGGGACTCATACTGGCCGGCTTTCCAGGCAGACATCTCGAAAGTTTTATCAAGAGAGGAAGCTGGCCACGACAAGGGGGCGCAGAGTGACCGATGATTGCAAAATTTAGAAGGATGATCACATTTGAACTGATAACGTCACGATGCAATATCTATCAAATCCAAGCAAAGTGTAAAAGAGAAAAGCACGATACGTGCTCAGTACATATATTGACTCGACGGCCTGTAGAGTGCAGGCATCGTCAAGATCACTGCTTTCCTTCCTACTCCCTTGTCGTTCAAATACAGTCACGATCTTCTCCCGCACTTGCCAGCGGGGGCTAAAAACAGGAACCTGCACCCCAGAAACATCAATTAGGGTCACCTCGTTTTGTGGATCTTACAGATTGTACTGAGGTCATAAGAATCCAGTCCCGCTAGCCGGCTAATGTCGCGCTCCTCGCTGGTCATTGTAAATGCTTGCTCACTCGATATAAGCCTATATTTATTAATAAAAGATAGCTTTCTCTTCGAGCCCGTATACAGATAAGTTTGGGTCGATTTTGCTGGTAGCCAACCTCTTAGTATAACCTCGTAGTCGAAGGGGGAGATGGTGTAGATTGCGTACTGGAAAGGCTTAGGCACATAAAACAATGTAAGAAATCTTTCCTGTCACTACTAATGATTTAGAATGGGAAATGGGATTGGGATTAAGAAATAAAGCCGCTACAAAAAGAGGGGCGTTATGATGACCAAAACTTTGCTTCATAGGGCCATCATATATAATATGGGTTCGAAAGATGGGCTCCATTGGCCCAATCTTAGCTTTCAGTATGGGGAGGGGGAGAAAGAAAGAGAGAATATAGTTAGTTCTTTGACATTGAAAATATGTCACGTCCTTATCATAGTGACTGGGTAAGGTGTTTTCATTACATCAACTTGGTATCAATATTGATAGGGTCCCACGTCGAGTGCTCTGTGCGTGGTTTTTCCTACTCCAAATCAGCCGGCTGGGGTCTTTACCGACTGTGATTGGCTCACCAACAAATTAAGAAAAACAAAGGTTACGTCATGGGCTTACCAGTTGAGGCAGGATACGTCGGTTTGCAAAGTTGACGGTTCGTGAGGAATCTGGTAGCTCAATTTTGGGCATGATATACAGGGGTAAGGATGGCTAGGCTAGGTAGGACCAGATCGGAGACTCATGACTTTGACTAGATGATGTGGTTGTTTTAGAAAAAGAATATCGACCACAAAACATCGTCGCTTTGTGAATGGTAGCTCAGGCTCGCCTCACCCCCCTCACTTGAACATCCAAAAGTCCCATCCACACTGGCATGGATGTCTGAAGCCATAACCCTCCAACTCCAGTCAAGTATGCACAATCATCAACCCAAAGGCGCCCACGACGTTGGTTAATTATAAAAACTCAACAATCCCGTAATCTGTCCCAGGAAGGGATGCACTCAGTGGTTTGTTGGTGGTGCGACGGTCGCTTCTTAGCATGTCAAAGGACGTCAGGTTTGAGAGAACGCGAGGACTTGAGACGTAGGGTGACATGGTGGGTCAATTGAGACTTTCACTCACTATCCTAGTGTTCCACTCGGCTCTTCCGCTGCACGATAATAATAGACGGGCTCTGAATATGACACGACCTTCTGAACCAGTAACGGCGCAAAACCAGAAAGGAAGAGTTATTTTTGTTAAAAAGGAAAGGGTCGGCTGCTTGAGACTGTGGTAGCAGGTAATGGCGGGACAACGCCAGAAAAAACGATTGATAACCACTGAGGGCGGAGAACTTGGGCCGTTAGAGAGACAATGGCTGAGGCTCAATTGACGACTAGCTCCACCTCTGAGTCTCCGTTTGTTTGACGAGGGCCTCGATGTTCATTCTCTGGAAGCCGATAGCCCACAGTCGAGATCATCATATAAAGAAGCCACTGTGGGAAAATCAACTTTTCGTAGTACCCAGTAAGCGACAGTCCAAACACCAACGCCGAGATCAGCACGAGGAGCAAGGCCAGGAACAGCAAGTGATAAGCTGTATGCTTCGGTACCCTTTCCGTTTGTATTCCTCTAGAAGATAAGAACACGACTCCAATGGCTGCAGCTTGGGAAGTAAGTGGTGCGATGTAGGCAAGTTCCACGGGAGTCGAAATGTTCGGAATCATTGCCAAGATTACAATCAACATTACTTCAACGCACTGAAGTATTGCAACCCGTTTTAGCCAGGGTTCTTTTTTTATTGCAACTGCAAATGGATAGATAATCGCGATAATCTGCTTGTTGCGTCAGAATGTCAATAGGCTCGTTAGGTTTCCTGACGAACCTGGATTATGGCGACTCCCCACATGGATATTGTGGCCAGGATGGTATGTATAGACCTCGTAAGTAAGTCTGGTAGCTTGGCACGCTTGCTGTTCTCAAGGCCGAAAAGAATCAAGGCCGTCAGCTGTAACAAACCCCAGCCACATATCAAGCATACCAGGTGCCTCTCTCGCGACCAGAAGTGATTGTACTTGATGAAGATGAAAAGACAGACGCAGAATAAAGAAAGAGCCGAGGTCATATAGGTCTCAGTGACCTGAGAATGAGAAAGATGATTCATGTCTACCTGAAGAACTACACGCGTATGAGGTACACAGCTTGCATGGAGCCATGGTGAAGGGAGTCCGGGTCTTATTTATGCTTGCAACCAAAGTTTGCAGTGTCACTCAGCTCCACCACACCACACATCGCGCGATTAATGAACAAAAGGACCAACACGAAGATGGTTGTGTACCTCCACTCCCTCCATATTGCCAATCTCAGGGGTCAGGGGATCAACTGACCATTAACAACTCAGCCGTCTCCCGGGACCAGAGCTACACCAACATACTTAGGTAAACCGGCACAAACAAGCCCTATGTAGAGATATCCAAGATTGTTTTGCCGAGGTTACATAGTCATGAGCATGGCATTGCATAAGCTTCATGACAGAGAATAATTACAGTAAGGACTGGCAAGAACCCCCTCCCTTTCAACCCTAGTGCTGTCTCAATCTAACTGCGAGGATTCCGCATGCCACGCTTCAATGCATCTTTCTTAGCCTGCTTCTCCTTAAGGAGGCCGTCCACCCATTGGCCGCAGTTCTCTATTGCAGCAGCCGGGCAAGACCTGTATGCTAGAAGGTACGACATGATCTCTGCCGGACTGAACTTGGACTCCGGAATCTTCGCGGCAAACTTACCCGCTTGACTCTCTATTTCTCCATCACATACCTTTTGTTGATTGACCTGTACAATCTTCTTCTCTAATTGTCCAAACATGAAGCGGAAGATATCCTTGATGATGCCTCTGCTGGCAAGCTGAAATTCAACCTCTTTGTCAATCCGGCCAGGCCGTGTGAGTGCCCGGTCCAACTTTTCGGGATGATTTGTTGTCATGATGAGGATTCTATCTTCCTGAGAGGCAACACCATCAAGGACGTTCAGTAAGCCTGAAAGAGTCACCCCCCTCCTTTGTGGCCTTGCGTCTGTGTCGCTGTCTGAGTCCTCTGAGTGAGAGTCCCTGGAACATGCAGCTCCTGCTGCATCAATGTCCTCCAATAAGACGACACATCTGTCTGGAAGGCCAGCAAATAGGCCCTTTAGCATTTGATCGTTTGCACCGGGAATGCTGACGACGTAGATATCCATATCTGATTCACCGGCAATTGACAAACTGAAACTGGATTTTCCAGTACCAGGCGGCCCATGCAAGAGGTATCCTCGTTTGTAGGGAATTGAATGTTGGGAGTACCAGTGTCTAGTTTCAGGGTCGAGGAAGTTTTGAATGTCCTTAATCAGGTCCTCCTTTTGCTTTTCATCAAGAATGACTGTCGACAGAGGCCGAACAGCCACTGCTTTCTCCTTTCTCCAGTATTCATCGCGATGTCCGTGAATGGTCGTCTTATTCTTTGATTCATCAAGGTATCCACGTCGACAGTCTTCTAGAAGATCTCTCAAAATTCCAGATCGCCCAGCACAGGTGATGGAGATCTGCTCTTCTTTGTGGAAACCAACATCCACTTGTGTAGTCTGATAGTAGAGCAAGTTGTGCTTGTACCAGAAGACAAAGGAGCCTTCCCAAGGGGCATACCGGAGAGCTTTTTTAGCATGGGGGTCATGTCCTTGGATAGGATTTTGCTTGGTTTTGACTTTAGCGACAATAGAACGGGCGGTATCATCCAATCCTTGAGATGAGATCCAGGTCTGGACCATGTGGTATGTTTCATCCGAAGATTTGATATAGATTGTTGATGCTTAGCGGTCAGCCTGGGATCTGCGGAGATATGTTCGATCACTCACTGCAATGCTGAAGGAACCAATCTTTCAGTTGGGACACATAGGGCTTCAAAAACGCAGCCAGTGCAAATAGGCACATCAATTGAGTGTAGCCAGTTAAGTTGCCACTGAGGACCTGACTTGCCGCAGTGGTGATGTTGGTAAAACCAGGAAGAAAGAGGTCCAATACAGACATCTGCTGGGACAGTGACCCGGGGGTGAGAGGAGGGCTGATGTTGCTGAGAAGTGTCATGACGAACAAATTTGAGAGTGAGGGATTGCAGAATAGCGTCTTTAGAGTTGATGTGTTGAACGAGAGGGGAACAAGCACCATCTCAGGGGGAACGTTGGCATTCTTATTGCTTTCAGAGCTCCCTTAATTGATCAGTCAAGATGGAAACATGCTGAGGGATCTACAGCCCGGATGTGAAAGCAGGCCGCATCAAGAGCGACCAGGTCCTCTAAACACGCAACTCTCTGACTCTGCAGCAGAGCGCGGCCATGGCAAGACGCTTTGCAAAAACCATCAGCTTGTAAACCGACAAATGTAGTCTGCTCTCCCATTTTGTCCTAGTCTGACTTTACTGTGATTGGGCGCGAGTCCCGGCCGAAACTGCATCACAAACGTCGCCGCGTGTACCGCAATCACATCCTGTTGGAGGATCTCGATCAAGAACGACCAGGTCTTGCATACATACAACTATCTACACCTTAGTTTGTCTTTGATTTGTTCGTGCCGCGTGCATCGCAAACCCTCCTGTTGGACAACCTACAACGATTTAATGCAGGCCAGAGTCTCAAGCAGAACCATAGAACATTGCAGTCTGATTGGTCACTCAAGCTTTCAAGAGGGGCATTTTAACAAGGCTCTGCATCCCCATCGCCATACGCTATTACGTCGAGGTGAGAACATTAACAATCCAGGCCGCTACGCATTAGACGATGTAGTCTTTTCCTGATTTGGATCAGACTTGCGTTATCACATTCCTACAGCACAGTGGTCCCTTTGAGGCTTAATCAATTGAGACCACTAGTGCGTCTTGCATAACAACAGTCTGGTTAACCGTACTGTGGGTCCTGTGCTGCGGAGCCTGTACTGTGGGTACCGTGCTGTGGGGCGTCGTGGAAAAAGTCGATAGTGATGCAATTGATCGCCGAAGTACTTGGAACCCCTCCCAACACAAACCCCGCATCTTTCAAGACAATTGAAACTTACCATGATGCTGCGCGGAAACCATGGCTTCACTACGCACCTTTCCAACAGAGGAAGCCACCGCATCCATCCAAAGGACTGGACTATACACGCTAGAGGACCATGCGGTTGGCGACCGGGTGAAGGAATTCTCTAAAAGGGGTTTTCCTACCAAATCGCCCGCTGGGCTTGAGTTTGTGGTGCAAAACAGCTTTGCCAGAGAGGTCCGCTACTCACCTTCCCTATCATCAGAACGTGTAACATTAATGCAAGACAGGATATACATCACGTGTTAGTGAAGACGCTCCATGAACCTCAGCTGGGACTTATTAAAATTTGGAGCGATGCACTTCCTTCTGACTACGCATTTCGTCTACACAACGGAGCTCCTGGGGACCCGGTCTGCCTCCTCGTTCATCTTTTCAGTCCAGACTCGGTTGTTTCCTTCTATAAGGGGTCAGTATCGCGAGAAACCGAAGTCGATCTGCCAGTGACCAAGAAATGGGGTGTTCTTGCAACACCCAAGCAATGTTTGGACAGAGACGTCTCTGGGGAGCCTACTGAATTGAAAGAGGGCGGCCTGTAAGGGTTTTGGGTACATGACGTGACGTATGCTGACCATGCACAGGGTTCTTTCAGACAGTCGACTTCTGTTTTCCATCACACGTGGTTTTACTATTACGATCGGATGTCCGACTAAGATTGAGCACGAGAACTGGGGGTTGATGGACATACCTGATTCCGACGAAAACAGGGCAAAAGTAGAGGAACTGAAACGTAGAGGAATACACATGAGATGCGCTTGGTAGACAGCATCTCTGGTCACCATGAATTGGATAATAACATGTGCGTTGTACAAAGCTTGGTCTGGGTTCTGATCACTCACTACAATTGAAATGTGTTTTAGCAAGGGACCCAACACCAAGACCTCCTCTCTCATCCACACCTGTCAGAAGACTGATCCAGAGTAGTTACAGACAGCATCAATCGATGGAACCGCGCCCTGGTTTTCGGCGTTATTGCTTGTAAACAAACAAGACTGATAAGGCGTGGCATCCTTAAGCGATGATATATGGCGACTGGAGAGATGGCCTGTCACCACCTCGTCACCAGTGAAGGCAGTCTGCGTTATTGTCGATGGTGTCAAATCACAGCGTTGCTGGGCAGAGTTTAGCTGGCTCTGATCCGACGATGGGACGATAGTACCACCGTCAAGTATGAAACCCAAATCAATGGTGGATATCTCCCCTCGAAACATCTCGGTGGACTGATGAGCAAGACCCCCTGATGTCCCATCCATAAGGGAGTTACTGAGCGTGGGAGCTCGCCGTATTCCGCTGCTGATCCCGGTTAAACCCAGAAAAGGAGCTGAATCCTCTTCAAATTGATATTGGTCTGCAAAATATATTGATGCTCCGTCAATCAGGGAGTTGCTCAGGGTTGGGGCTCGTTGACGTGGTGCATCAACTGGGTATACCTCTGACAGGCAGGCAGGGCCTGCTTTAGTTGGCGGCCGGTTACCAAGGAAGGGTGGCCCTGCATCGATGAGAGAATTACTGAGAGCTGGGGCACGCTGGCGAGTTGCGCTAATCGACATGTTCGACGGCAAGAGGGGAATTGATCCCATCGCAGCCGATTGTTCAGTATAGTAAGAGGCTGTCTGGTTCAGATCGTCTTCGCTCATAGCGTCACCATCGCGAAAAAGCGGTGCTGGTCGAGATACAGGCAAGGATGTATGTTCGAAGTCGCGTTCTTCTGCGCTAGAATCGGTTTCGCATGCCGACGTCTGCATCAAGGGTAGTGAAGATGAAAGCATAGTCGACGAATGGTTCTTCAATGGAGGCGCAACACATTCTGTGCCAGCTGAATGAATACCTGGAGGTTTTATCGAAGGTTAGAATGTAATGTGCATGAAGAAGGTACGGGGAGGCAAGGGAACAGGATATGTCCGTACCCTTCGTGGCATTAGTCTGGGCTTGATTTAAGGGATCAGTGCCTCGAAGGGTTCGTAGTTCGTCGTAAGCTTGTTTAGAGAGGGTCTTCTGCCGCTTGGATATTGTCTCTGGTACGCGCAGCCCTTTTCTCTTACGGGCAGCGCACTCGTCAGGGTGTCGAGCAAATTGTGATACTCGTCCCAGAGGCTTGAGGCAGAAAGGACAGTTCTCTTGACACTGGACATCTGCAGACATTAGCCCAACGTCGTAGCCAAGCCAGGGCAGCCGTACGCATCCTGTAGTGTCTTTGTAGGTCCTGGTATTCGTTCGCAGAATAGTCGCAGTCGGGGTCGGGGCAGATCAAGTCTCGTTCATTATACGTTCGGGTCGATGGTGCATGACGGTCCATACAATCTGGCTTCAAGTATGTCGAGTCACTGCGCAGGAATACATCGTTCGCGTGGGTAGCATAACGCACAAGGACGTTGAGTGCAGACGAGACAGTGGGGAATGACTACAAATATGAACATGGCTAACGTCAAGAAGCCAAAGCTACGAACCTGAGCGCAGAGTTCTTGGACATCGCGAATTAGTTGACTCTGGAGCGACTTTAGTCCAAGCTTTTGCACAGTTACCCTAGTGCGGCCTTACTTGCTCATTCTGGATGTGTTGTTGCAGTGTCTGGGTATCGGTGAAGCACCTGGCGCATACATGGCACATAAATTCCATTATCTGTTTCGTAAATAGACGTAAATAGAAGATTGTGTTGTTGTAAAAGTCCCAAAAGGAAGAGGGGGAGCGAATGCCAATTTCCACTCACATTCCACGTCGCCACCTCAAGTTGGGCATCGAGACCCACTTGGGGCGAAAGCTTAAGGCTTCTGAATATTTATTACCCGCAGATCTGCCATGCATTACTCCTTCATTCCTTTTCAAATACATTCATCTGCCAACGTATATTATTGGTATCCAGGGTAAGGTAGAAAGTCCTTCGATTCTCAACGTTGCACTGACGTTTCTCTAGGGCCTTGTCTCCAACGTACAACGCAAGCATGTCAGATAAGTGTGCACTTTGCGGAGGAACTCCTCGGGGTCCGTACAACTGTGGCCTATGCGGCGCTTCTCCATCATCACAGAGATGATGACAAGGAGGTTTACAAAAGCGTCTGGCCAACATGGCAAGGATATGAATAGCAGTCAACAGAGATTGATACATTCTAAATGTACTCACGCTGAGTCGTTGGTTCGTCGACGATGTCGATCAAAGCTACAATCGTGATCTACTCCACAGAACATGCTCCACAGTACAGGCTCCACAGTACGGAATTTTATGGGGTAGGCTCTGCAGCGTATCTGACATTGTCAGTAACATCAGACCAAATAATTTGAGCAGAAGACGAGAACAGCACGAGAACAGCACAAGATCCACAGCACGCACCACAATGGGAATACGCATCAGGCAACTACGGCTCGACTGATGGGAGAAAGAAGAAGGGCATGGCAAAGAATGAATCAGTAGATAGAGAGGAATAAATAGCCGCATCATTGTTCTCAACGACTTGCCTAGCCCTGTAGTGATCAAAGCCCCGTTTGATAGACAAGAAGCTTTAACCTTGCCACCAGCGGCTATTTTTGTCAATATGAGCACAAGTTCTGGGGAGTCCGGTTCATGCCTATTCTGTGGCCATTATTTGAATGAGCACACAAAGGCAAGCCGCTCGCAGTGCAAGAGATGCAAGAAGCGCTTTTACATCTGCCAGGCACCACTACATGAAACTGCTGGCTGGAGAATATGCGACATTCCATGTGGCTGTGGCTCGAAGTACTACCCTACCACGGCCAAGGAAGCGCGTCCACTGAAACCGACCGAGTACGCGTCAACTCACCCCCTGTACGAGTCTCCCTCTAACGGCGAGGACACATCGTACGAGGCAACCTCCAGCACCAGTGCGGCTCCTGCAACTGAACCAGTCTACGTAAAGCTCAAGAAAAATGGAGACCAGTTCGAGTTCAGTCACAACAACAATAAAATATTAACCTACGCGGTGCACTGGCGGCCTGCTCGTCTCGTTTACCAGGGACAAGAAGATGACTTCTGGTTGATGGAAAATGATGGAGTTTCATATATCACCTGGACTCTACCTACCGACAATCAAGAAGTGCAAAGCCAGAGGTCTCTTGGCAAAGGAGTGGCATATCCGGCGCAGCCCTCGCACGAACGCACTCTTTCTGATTCTACGGATCCTCTCCAATGGGACGATGAGAGGATCGAGGCGGAAACTCAAATGGCGTCTCGAATGGCGGGGCTTGCTCTTGGGGGCGGAAGCTCCGACCAAGTTCAAGATGACCGGGTACACGTCTCTGCACGATATTATAAGAAGGATAAAGTGGAGTTTAAGAACGAAGACGGTAAGGTAATTACAACATTGATATCGAGCTGGGTTCAAGTAGTTGATGGATTTGTCTTCGAGAGCAAGGACTATGGCAAAACATATTTCACGAAGAAAATCAAAGCCGCGAAAAAATGAAAGAGCGGCTTGTACAGTCCCATTTTGATTTAGCCCGTTTTAATTTAGCCCTTCAACAGGGAGTTAGTTACGAGATGACGGGCTGCATTTACCCCGGCACTCATGGACCAATTATAATGATAACCGAAGTTAATCCGGCCCTCCCCTGCCTGTTCACCCGTACAAAAACAACCAGCCTGCTGTCCTTTCCCATCTCTCAACAACCTCATTTCCCTTCCGTCAAGATGTAATAGAAGCAACACAGTCAACAAACCAGCCAGCCATGGCAAGCAATCACTCTTCGTCTCTCCGCTCTGCCTTTACCCGGTCGATTTGCACCTCATCGAGCGAGCGATCGTCTGATTTTACGTCCAAAGATTCGGCTACCAACGAACCAAACACCCGATTTGTTGACAAAGAAGACGATCCCCTGATACCAAGTCTTGAAGACGTATACCGTACATTTCAGGAGGGCAAGGCGACATGGGAAGCGTTCTTAAGCCAAGCGAAGAGGATCCCCCGAGGTCTCTGGCCAAAAGATGCGCTCAACCCGTACGTAACTCTGGTAGATGTGCCGAGTCTACCGGACGAGCTGCCTCGCAACAATTGGCTTTACGGTCGACCTTGCTGGGAGCTGTCCCATGACATTGGGGACACCGAATGTCGAAATACTGATTCTCGGAGCGATACAACAAGCCTTAGGCCCGGTCGTCTTGTTTCATTTCGATTACAAATTGGCGATCCGATTCGGTGTGATATATGCCCGGACGCAGCATCATACGCCTGCGCCAGTCCCGAAACGACTGATAGCCTCGCTGTATTGGTTATGTGCTGGTCATACATCCTTTCGGCTCGATTGCTTGAGATGCAACGCCGTGGGATTCGATATACAGAGGATCGATTGTGGCCTACTGTGCCTCATGGCCGAAAGGAAACCACAGCCGATATCAACCTCAAGAGCGCATCGCCTACTCTTATCAGGTGGCTCTGCGCGATTCTTAGCCCTGCTATGGGGTGGCAGGCTAGGGATCATGGGCATTTACCACCGTGGGCAACATCTTTCAAGACAGATGTAGCACTTGTCATCGAAGCTTCAGACATGGCTGCAGATGTCTGCTCGCCCCCGAGCTCCATCGAGGCTATGGAACTTCTTATTGAGCTATGCCGGTTGTTTGGCTTGGGAATAGACTCCACCAGACTCACTGACTTTGAGCCTATGCCGCCCTACAAGGCGTCATTCTTGGCTGCACTCGCGCTTCCTTTCTATAACTTTATGGAGCTTCAACCACAGCTGCCACACCCACGTCTTGCTAAACCACGAAATAATAGCACCTTCAACAGTTCCCATGAACAACAGCTGCGTGGATATCTGTGTCATATACGTTACTTCATGACCCTCAGCGCTCATCCTCCCTCTATCGGATCCATTCTGTGGAGCGTCTTCTGGCAGCCGGATGTCAATTGCAACCTAGTTGGTCCATGGCTCGCATCAGTCTTGGATACATTAGAGCCAACTATCGCACAAAACGAGGTCGAGGTTCTGCTCAAGGTCTTTCTTTCACGTCGACCTAGAATAGGGATCTGGTGGGTGGCTCTCTTTTTCCTTGGCGACTCAGCTCTCCTAGACTGGATCAGGCGATATGCGGTGAAGATGGAAGAGAAGCGCGGCTTCGGGTCCTTATCGTCTCCGGATCCGGTGGTTTCTGCCTGGACCGGGTCCAAGCAGTCATTCATCGATTTCGATAATGATCTCCTTTACCTGGAACCATCTGATTTAGTGTCGAGAGCAGATCTGCTTCGATGCCGCTTCGATCTCAAACTTCAGGACTCAGCTACTACAGCTTTGTCCTGGCGGCCCTTTGGTCATATAGAGAAGAGCCTGGTTGAACTTGAACTTTGGCCGCAATTAGAAACCAAATATACTCGTAGGTATAACGCATTTGTCTGGTATCCCCGAAAGAATTTCTCAATACTTGACGAAGGCTTTCGAAAACATACGGGACAGCACATAATAAACGTGCCAGACAACTTAAAAATGCACACATCCACCGAATACTCGGAGAAAAAGTACTGTGTCACCAATATGCGGCCATCCAAGGACTCGACGTCCAAGATGATGGGCTTTTTGGTCGAGGGCGTTGGAGGCGGTCGCGATTGGGCAAATGCTGGTTTGTCAATGCAACCTAAGCAGCTCAGGTGGCTACGTGATTGGGAAGGCCTCGACAGGATGGAGAATAATGCGGTGGAACAGGAACCATCCCGAACGCCTTCGTGGTTGCTTGAGAAATGGATCAATGGGGAAATTTAATCAAGGAACTACCCTGTGTTGGCCTCAGATCATGGATTCTTGCTTTACCCAGTCACCATCAATGTATTCAGCGCAAGCCGAACTTGTCAATAAGAGTTGAATTCCTGACCCAATTTCGCCACGCTCTGCCGAGACTAATAAGATGCCGGCAAAGTACGTGACCTGCCCAAGACCAGTATTTTCACACAGTCGTTCATTTCATTATGACTTGGGATTAGAATTCCTATTCATCAGAGTTCCCTCACGCATGTGCGCAAGTAGTGCAGGAATTTCCCTAGCGACCTGTTCTTCTCCAAATGCTCATCGCAGGTAGCGACGCTTTCAGCGTGTTGCAACAAGGCACTCATGAATGAGAAAGGCGTATCGCAGGCTGGGCACTGAAAGTCAAAGTCCGGGTCATCTGAGGCGTATCGATTGGATTGATAACATTCGAATGCGACTTTAGTGACATAGTCTTCGTCTGCACCAGACTGGCAGTAACCAGCTTCAAGGTGCAACACCATCGCCGAGTCGGAGATGAATACCCTAGAGCAGCCCAAACACTCCACGGTCCTCTTCGCGTGGGTTTTATAATGCTGTGATGGATCCTTAGCAACCATAGTAACTAGGAGTAGGAAATAAGACTCACATTCTGTAGATTTGACTTGGAATCGAAGCGTGTTCCGCATGCCTCGCATTTGTTATGTGCGGCTACATCATGCTGATGGAGCTGCGTTGAGTCATTGAACTTGCAATCACACCGTACGCAGATATAGTGATTGATCTCCAAGTGCTTGTCCAGCTCACTCTCATCAGCGAAATCAGGCTTTTGAGGGCATTTGTAGCAGACATGATGATGGGAAGAGTCTGCGACGTGTTGCTGCTTAGCTCCGCCATGTGAAAAGTGTTTCTGGCAACGGAAACAGTAAGTATTTGGGTGTTTGCTTTCGAGATGCTGTTGGAGCGCATGGGGGGTAACGAAGGATCGGTTACAGGGCTCGCAGTACTCCATCCTTCCCTCTTGTCCGTTCCGAGGCAAGCTCTTCTTTAGTTGTTGATCGTGGAGTCGGTGGAGAGATGTAAAAAGCTAGCTGCGGGGTAGAGAGGATGATGATGTGGGCCTTAAGGATCCGCTTACCATTCGATCCCCGCCACAAGATCATCAGAGCCTTACCATTTTGCCGTGTCTTGATCAAAGTCTGGCTCGCCCTGAACCCAGCCCTTCTTCCGGTACATCTTGATATTGAACCAAATCGTTTATTGAAGGTACCTGATGCTCGGCTAATTTATCCCTGGGAATCTGCTCAATTATGAACGAGGTGGGAAACAGGCGCTCCCCAAATAATCATTTCAGGTAGGATCTTAGACAGATTAAAGATCTTATCCTTTAACAGTCTTGATAGCATGGAGTATTTCCGGTAATATGCATATGCGACACGCAATCTAGTCTCTCGCATCAGGTAAACAGGATTCTCAAACAAATAAAAGAAGGGAAGAGAAAGGGCTGCAAGTAATGAACGTCTTCTGAGCTCGCGATTTCGCGTCGCAATCATTCAAGATCAAGATGCATTAGGAATAGCAGTCAGCAAGCTCAGGGGGATAGGGGGGCTGGGAATGGCTGGGGTTCAACCTGGTACCTGTTTGCGAGGGTACAAGGGCGAGGTGTTCGACCTTTCACATAACCTCGAACTGTCTGCTTTCCCGTCCCGGCCTATCGCAGTAGTGACATAACTACAGAAAGTTCGAGAAGCCTGGTTTCAGGACGCGTATGCTCAGCTGAACCGACAAAAGGCGACCATTCACGACAAAGTCGTCTCTTGAAGAATATCAGCCTTGGAGACCCAAATTGGTCTTTTGTCTGTAGCGCTATCGCTCCCTGATTTTAGCGCAGGGGTTCCTGATTTAGGGTCACCATGTATAGATGTCAAACATCCGAGGGCGCCAACAATAAGTTCAGAGCAGACGTTTTGAACCAAGAGAAAGAAGGATCTAGATCGAGCTCTGATCTTGGTATGTTGAGAAAAGAGAAATAGGAAAGCTCATCTGCGTGATACAGTAAATGCACCAGAATACACAAGCTAGTTCACGACATACGCTCGTACAAGCGGACTAGCGTAGGTCGTGGACTGTACTGGTTGCTTGAGGACGCCCTATGCGCCACCACATCCGTGCTGACAGTTGGGATGCAAGCACATTTTGCACCAGCTTAGATGCGCTAGCACATGTGTGCTAGTGCATACCTGCTGGGCATTGGGACTAACACCAGAGCCCTAGCGCACCTGTACCTGGATAGAGGGGCTGGGTCGGAAGCGTTTATCCATTAATTCCATGGCAGGTCTTGGGCTCAGGATTACTGTTGAGAGCTTGGCGCCATCGAAGTGTTACGCAGTGACGGAAATAGAGTTCATCCGTCAAAACCCTATCAATCGCGCTTCAATGATGCAACTCCCGCTATTACTCTAGCCCTTGGAAATCACCCGTGACTCCGCAGCAACCAACTGGAAAGTATCATCGGCTTTAACCACCTCCTCGAGCACCAAGTTTTGAACGGCGTGAAGATGGCGGATGGCCTCAGTGTCGCATCTAGTGTCATTGCGTTGGTCGCATTTGCTTTCAAGTCTAGCACCGTCCTCTACACGACCATCCGCGACTTCCAGAGCCAGGACAAGAATGCTCGTGCGCTGAAAAACGAGCTAACCGACCTCCGAGGGGTTTTGCAGTCACTCGCTGAAACGGTTGATAACAATGACGATATCAACTTTGACGCCTTAAAGCTTCCTTTGCTTCGTTGCGGAAAGACCTGCGAGGAGTATGGCGATCTCATCGCTCGGTGTACAAAGCATTCCAGCTCATCGCGACCAAGCTTGCGGGATTGGGTTAACCAGCAGTACCTCAAAGGCGACATAACTGACATCCGGGAGATGCTTGCTGGATATAAATCCACGATCAATATCGCACTAGCGAATGCAAACATGTAAGGAACTGATTCTGGGTCTGTAATGACGTGGTCAACTGATGCTAGGGGTCTTGTAGGCGTGTGATTACCTCGATAACGTCTGATGCACTCGAAGAATACAAGGACATGATACGTGATACGACGAACGATCTACAAGAGCACATGAACCGGTTGGATGAGAGGCTGCGCGCTTTAGCTGGTTCTGAGGCCGAATCTTCCGGCCAAGATGAACCTGGGTGGATAGCTATGCTGGAGGAGAAACAGAGTACTCAGGAAGGGTTGAAGATCTGTTTACAACTGTCCGCCCAGATTGAGCAACTCGAATCAACCTCAAGGGAGCACCCGAAGTTCTTACGACAGCCTTCAGCTCATAAGTTCATTAGGAATGGCTTAGGTGTTGCTAAAGGCTCTATTCAATCTCTTGTGTCACGCCTTCAAGCCCATGAGCATGACATCGACAATAGAATGGAAGCTATAAGGTCCGCAGTATCCTTATCTGAGCAAGAAGTTACCCAATTTACACAGCTCCAAGAGACCAAAGACAGCATTCGCCAATGCATGCGCGTTGTCGCTGATGCGGGCGAGGCTTTAAGCGACGAACGATGCAACATTTTCGAAGATATAACGATGACTGATAGCAGCTATGGCATTTCAGTCTCAACTGTGAAAGACCTGGTTGTTGCGAGACGAATCAACTTGAGCGGCCAGGCCCGTTATCTGGGTGGTCAGATCAGCGATGAGAGCTACCAGAGGACAATCGACGGTTTAACACAATTGGACATAGAAAGTGCCAAGGCCAGTGGACAAGGCGGTGGGCAAGGGCCTTCTGTTCAAGGATCGCACAACGGAGGCGTAGCACCGCATGGATTTGAGCGCTATGGGCGTGGTTTCAACCTACCAAGGAAGCAATAGCAAACGGGATTGATCTTATCGTAGAGATTCTGCTTTTTCTCATCGTCTGAGGGACGGTTATAATTTACTCGGACGTCTCTTCTCATACTTCCACTCATACTGCATCACAACACGTTACCGGCGGCTCACGTTGATAAGATTACGATAAGAAACAACTACCGGTATTACTGCTTTGCGACGAGTGAAACAACGCTTGCCCCGGCCCAGCCCGCTTATCCAATCATGGAAAGGATGGACTGGATACTTGCACGTCGCGGGGTCGTGCACGTGTTTTGGGCCATCCGTCAAGCCGGCCTTTTAGGGGTGAGACCACCTTCCGATCTCCGAAGGGTTACGGCGACATCTCTGGAGATGGCTGATCCGCTGAGTTTAGCATCTGGGCTTATAGCCATCGTTACCGCCACGATTCAGTCAAGCAAAATTCTCTACCAAACGGTCCAAAGCTTCAGGGACCATCCTCGTTCTGTACGGCAATTAAGAGACGAGCTCCAGGCTCTTAATGGAGTGCTTCAGTCATTGGAGGCTTTTGCCGGAGCTGAACCTTCTATCCTCGTGCCACTGAGGCTTCCACTCGAGCAATGTACTAAAGCTTGTGCAGACTTTCACAAGCTGATACTTAAGTGCACTAGACATTCAGGAGCATCGGGAAATACTAGCTTCAGAGACTGGGCGAAGCTCAGGTACATGGACAACGATGTTAATGGCTTCACAGCTATGCTAGCTGGCTATAAAGCTACCATCGCCATCGCTCTAGCTGATGCGAATTTGTTAGAAGCTTCCTTCCCGTATAAAATATTTGGCTGACGATACGATCAGACGTTCAAGCACAGTAACTCTTCAAGTTCTCAACGAATACAAGGATATGATTCGAATCACGAAGAAGGATCTAGAGGATCACCTCGAGGAGATAACTTCTAAGTTACAGTCGATGACTAGGCCTAGCGCTAGTTCATCTGAAGGGAATCCTGGAGACATTGAGCGTTTCCGCAACGAGCACGAAACTACCAGGCAATGTCTCGATATTTGCGCCGAGGTGTTGTCCCATATTAATGGGTTGAGGCTTTTACCAGTCGCCAATGGGCCTGTTCCACGCGATGTCACGCCCGCGGGCTTGTCTACACAGGACTTGACTCGCGCTCATATCATGACCCTGTCCGCACTGAAGGATTGTTGCGAGAAGCTCAGCGACACGCTTGTTCGCCTCCGTGCACTCGAACAACAGTCCGAAAATGCAATTGGCACTGGAAAGGCCGTCTCAGAGCAAGGGAGTTCGGCCAACCCGCGACATGAGACTCAAAGCTTAGCGAAAGAGTTCGACAGTACACGGCAGTGTCTTACTATCTGTTCCGAAGCATCCGATAGGGTGGACTCGGGGAAGGTCCATGTTCTGGAAGATATCACGATAGGCAAGGACGGACAGCAAATGCTCATTGCCTCTTTTGGGGAGCTCTTTGATGCCAGACGGGTTAGGATTGCTGAGGGAGCCATGCAAGTAGTCGCGTCATCATCCTCAAACGCTTCGTTACAGGAGTTATTCGGGGCCCATTACAGAAGACGATAATATTGAGCTCAGATTATCAAGGAAAGTGACTTTGACCGTAAGGAGGTCCTGGAGTGATCAATTGTTAAGTCGTGCTTCTCCAGTTCCAAGTCGTTGCCCCTTGTGCTGAAATGCAGGCGCCACAGGTGCGCTGCCAGTCTCTGCGTGTGATTTTTCTCCCTTGTTCTCCGCAGCTTTGACGAGCGCCTGAATGGACTCGTCATTCATCTTCCCCTGACATTGCCAAGCGTTTTCTCCAAGTTCGACGCGTCGGGAGTCGTAGAGGTGGTTTTCAGTCGTCACGAAAAATTGCATGGCATCCCGATGCAGTTTCACATCATGCGTATGATGTGTCGGAAGGTTATTTTGGTCGTGGGGAGCTGGGTGATCTTGCGAAGTAGAGGTCGATTCCTTCGAGCTATTCGATAGATTCGGTGGGAGCGGAGAAGCAGAATCTTGACTCATGATGACTGGCCGACGTCGAGGATGTCAAGGAGGCACGAGAGTTGACGCGATGATGTTTAATTCAAACACGAAAACAACGCTTTGACACTCGTTCTCACCCTTTAGCGCCGAAAATGTGCAAGTCACAAGATATTCTCCCATAGGTTAGGCGCGCACGCGCTGTTGCCTGACAACCCCGCACCAAAGTCAACAGGCGCAAATGGCTGGTAGCTTTGAGCTGTGAGTAGGCTACGATTGAGTATTGGGACACCAGGAGGCTGAGAACGGCTTCCATGTCGCGCACGACGCAAGGCAAGGAGCCAAAAACAACCCCTTTATAGAGACAACCCACGCACAACACTCAGAAGGTGTATACCTAGCTATGGAACCGAATATGACTTCTTGTTTTCTCATGTTTTCGAAATGCACTCCTTTGGCGGGGCATGCAGCTACCCTAAAACCAGAAGCAGATAGCCAGCCAGCATGATTGCAGGGGAGCCAAAAATAGCTTCCTGGATACACAAGACTCGAAAGCAAAAATATCGCCTCTGCGCCTACTGGAAATAGACCAGAGAAGGATTGCTATATATATCCTGTCTCCAGCTAATTGCTTTGCCAGTTTCTTTTCTCTATGATCGCGATAGCGGTCGTTAAGAATACCCGCGTGAGAAAGAGAGATCAGAGTAATAAGAATTTCAGGAAGAAATAGAGCATACTTAAGAACAACGGCCTTATTATCCACCAGGTTTATAACGCCAAAGTATATAATAATATACGCCATAAGGGCCAAAAGTATAAGTTTAAGTCTACTGACAAAGCGTTGCCGCTATCTGACGAGGAAAAAGTCAGTGTCTCATTGACATCATATGCTTACTGTGACTAACAGAGTACGGCAGAATGAAAGCTTCCTGGTGCCTGTGCAAGTGACGGCTGCAGATGTTGCACGCCGGAGGAACAGCCCAGGTTCAGTGAGGAGACGGGAAGCGGGATGGGAAGATAGTCAAGAAGAGCTCGGCGACGACCCGTGCTGCACAAAGGGACATGGCGAGCACAGGCCCTGAAAGGTACGTGTTGGATCTGTTGGCCATCGGGTTTAGCGCTTGTCCGCCACGCCACAGCGCTGTGGTTCCCAAGTCGCAGTCGCCTTGGTATAATAGCAATTGATGTATTGTGAACAAGCGTAGAACCAGTGAATTAAACCGAGATTTATTTCTTCTGATGCAAACCCCGGTGACTGTGATGAATTTGGGTTGTTGCAGCGTTGAGCCTCCATGGCTGCGACGATTTGGAAATACGCATTGCGTGATCGATGCTAGTAAAGTACACATGTTCAAAGGCGAGTCAGGGCACGGTTCCATTCACTGTTGTTCAGCACCAGTGTGTACAGTATGTTCCTGAACCCTTGTTTCCGGAACGGGCTCATCAGTGTATTTGTTATTCTATCGGCGTTCCTCCTTCTTATCACCGTCTTCTGTTGCCCGTTTTCTCATCTCATTGGGAGACGGCCGCCTATGCACTGCCTCTGGCGCCGCTGGCTGCCCTGTCTTCCCTGGTCGTCGCGCTAGACTACTGTTGACTTCGCGAGTGTTGGATGCCGAAGACATGGTACTAATGTCATCGCCAGCCCCATTCGTGGCCACAGCACCAAAACGACTACTGTATCGATCTTTAGACACTTGTCGCGCTGTTTCATCCGACAAGGACCCTATCCACTGCGCTGATCTGTTTGTTGACGATGCTTTCCTGACATCAAAGAGGTCTGCAAGAGTCGTGATGACTACTTGATCGCTGTCACCGTCAGCAACCATCTCTCCGACGGTATAGACCTTTTGATTTGCAGCCTGCTCGGATGCATTTTTGCACAGCTCTAAACACTGCTTTGAGGTTTGTAAATCTCCCTCTAATTGTAGGTATCCGAGGTCACTCTTGGGTGTCCCACTTGTCGCCATGGATTCCAAGCGTTCCTGAAGCCGACCGATGGTTTGGGCAAGGTTGTCTCGGCTCTCATTTAAGGTTTGGCGTATAAGCAGCTGCGCCTCGAACGGACTCTGGCTGTCAGCAACAGATGCTGAGAACAGCTGATCCTTCAGGGATTCTTCTCGGTCTGCCAGAGACTCGATGTAAGAGCTAGCATCTTGGCAAATTCGGATGCATTGCTCCGTCACTACCCGCTCATCCCTCAGGTCAGTGCTTGTATCCGAAGCACTGGTGCTTTTGCTTTCTCGGACAAGGAGCCCCATTTTCTCATCAAGGCGTTGTAGGTTAATGTTGAGGCTGTAAACTGTATCCTGGATCATCTCGTTGTACTCTTCAAGTACTTTGTGGGAGAGTTTAGACGTTTGCCTATAGTAGCAGTAAGACTAAGGTTAGTATATAGGATTCAAGCTGACCAGGCTAAGGGTACTAACATGGTGATAATGCCTAGGCCTACCGAGATCGTTGCTTTATATCCTGCCAACCTATCCATGAACTCGTTGATGTCGCCCGTCATAAACTCCATCTTGGCCCAATCTCGAAAGCCCATCTTGGACGTCCCGCCAAATGCTTGCATGGCGGTCTCGAATTCGCGGCATAAGAGATTGCATCGACTAACAGGGCCTTCCAGAAGAGCTCGCGTCGATGCTTCCGAGTCAACAGCTCGTTCTAGTACTTCCAGGATGTTGTCTAGATCCTCAAGCACATGATATAGCCTAGCAAGGGTCTTATCGCGACCTTTGTAACGAGTAACGGTGTTTTTGAGTGATTTGATTGACTGAACCGCAAGTGGGACTATTGCCAAACCAATACCGGCGATGCTTCCGGGATCCATTGTAATAGTTATAGCAAGTCACTTTCTGATTGAAGTGAAAATTGAAATGCAAAAGAATGTTGTAAGAGATTCAGATGTTATAGTCAACTGCGAGGGAGCATCGGGGTGAAATACCTAATCCTCGCTCAATGTGACAGTAGTGATTGGCTCGTATTAGCGCTCTGACAAAGTTTGGTCACCGTTCTAGAGCTCCGTCTTGCCGCTTGCTCATTAACGTCTAATGTTCTCTATTGCTCTGAAGGGGCCAAATCACGTCATGGAACCGGATACCCCTCCTATGAGCCCCTCTGATGGGGTCTAAATGGGCCAAGCGGAACACGATTTGAAACGCACGCATGTGGAAGCGCCCCGTTAAATATCATGGCCAAGTTAGTGGGGTTAGGGTCTGCAGCGGCCACTGTGGGCGCGCCACATCACTATTGCCTGGCTCAGCGGCTCGTTCCTTACTTTGACTGGCTGCGTGTCGATCACCTAATATTCCATTTTCTGGCTTACAGGCGCTGTATTTCAGCTCTGCAGACAATCTGTAGATAGCAAGTCATCCCCGAGAATTCGCCTCGAAATTTGTGGTAGCATGACGGACACTTATAACGATATAGCTTTCAATACCTTCTCACAAAGAATAGAAATTAGATCGGCTGCCATCCGGTGCCTTTGAGTTAGGAACATGTGAGATGAGACAGTGCAGATGTAGTTCACCATTATTCACTTCAAGTCTTTTGATACGCAGGGCTGAGCTGTTAAACATATATGGCTGATTTCAGATCCCACTAAGGAAGGCGGGTGCTGGCTGCGACCGGGAACGCATCAGGAGATCGAAACAAAGTCTGAGATCCTTGATTGAATCCTGCCATCTTGACTGGCCCAAGAGCTCCGGATGTTCATTGACGACCTCCACCACAACATCCCGCAGGGCGCGATCTTCATCTATTGTTGATGTGTAGACCTCTCGAATAGCATGCAAGAAATCATCACTCTGCCAATGGTGCTGGGCTTCTGCGTGGAACTTATGCAAGGCGAATCCTTTGAGGTCATCGATGCCGTATTTCTCTCCCAACGCATAGACCCTGGCATGTAGACAGAGGTTTGGAGTCGGCGATACCGATTCAGGCCTTTGCGAATGCGTTTGAGCAAGGCGCCTCATCTCCTTCTCCTTTTCCTTCATCTTCTTCCTGTCCTTCTTGGAGAGCGGCGCGCTGCCAGAACCTGTTGCGGAATCTATTTGTGCATAATCGTTGGGTCGGTATGCGCATCGGAACGTGGAGGGTTGCGACATTTCTGCTTCGTCTGCATCTACGGCTGATGCGGTCACCGTAGGATAGTCTAGATGATAAAAGTAGTGTAGCATCATCTTCACCACTAGGGGATCATCGTCAGGGAGATGAACGATGCCGGACTCGCCCTCCTAATATTGCTCCTGATCTCAGCATTGTTCGGGTCCAGCATGATAGTCATACCTGGAATGGGCCATTGCAGGCGCTGGCGAAGAATTCCGAGCGTAGGCAAACGATGGCCTTGTGCACTTTGTGACGATCATCGCCGCACACAATGGTCAAGTCTGAGTACGCGCCCTCGTCGAAGAGTCTGTGAGCATTAGGGAGCGTCTCAGTAAGGGATGGCTGATGACAAACTCTTCCAAGCAACGCAAAAGAGCGTTGCCTGGCTCTTGAAACCCGACCAGAGCCATGTCTGAATGTGAAGAAGGGTGATCTCCGGATTGGGCTTAGACTTTAGATAACGATCGTCGGGTAAGGATAAAGTATGTCCCGACGCACCGATTTGCGTCATCGACACTTTTAGCACATGAACGAGAATCTTAGTAGTATGCCAGTAAATAACATGCATATTCCACAACAAGGAAATACTGTTTCCCCTATTGATGGATTGTTGTTCCCAGGAACAAGGCAATTGATATGATGCTGTTTTCTCGATTGATGCCTTGTTCTTGGTAATAAATTGATCCCGTTTACTTGTTTGACGGGCCCATGTAAGAGTTCCTAGGAATAAATCGATGCGGTTCAAACAGTTGATGTCCCCTCTATTATTTCTGGGAACAAATTGATGCCGTTTACTTGTTTGGTGACTCCTTGTCATGTTCCTGGGAACAAATCATTGCTGTTTACACGTTTGATGCGGCCTTGAGTTGTTCCCAGGAACAAGATGATACTGTTTGATGTCTCGTTCCTGGGAATGAATGAATACTGTTTACGGGTTTGGTGAGTCCTTCCTATGTTCCTGGGAACGAATTGATGCTGTTTACACAATTGATGACCACGTGCTTTGTTCCTGGGAACAAAACTGATGCTGTTTCCTTATTTGATGTCCCCTTGCTATGTTCCCAGGAACACTTGACACTGTTTACGCGTTTGATGTTCCTTGTCTTGTTCTTGGGAACAAGGCAATGCCGTTTTCTTGTTTCTCGTTTGCTGGTCTCTCGATCCCGGAAACAAGCGACACTGTTTTGTTTGAGGGGCCAGGGATGATGAGAGGGACAACATGGCGTCGTGCCGAAAGCTTGATAAATTTAGAAACCTTGCATCTACGAGACCAAACCCCCTGGCTTGCGGCGGTTATTGAGCCAATGCCCTTGTCTGTTGCATGCTGGTCGATCGCGGCCGAAATCGATAAGAATATAGGCGCTGTGGGCGAGGAGGGGATATGTGTCGTAGGCGTCTTATCGTGTCAATCATCATCCGATCCTGACGAGCCCTGGCCTTTCCTTCAGCTTGCTGCGCAGTTGTGTCCATCGTGATGCTGCTTTCTTGCTGGAAGGCTGCAAAATCTTGGGCAGAGAAGTCGCCCTGGCCTCGTTTAAATAATGTGTATTACTCTTGAAGCTGATGTCCCGCCATCTAATGCTGATTCCAATTTCGGACGTAAGGACCGAGCACTGTTGGCCCTGTTGCTATACCTCCAGAACCACTTAGTCTTAGACAGAACCAACAGCAAACTTTTGCTCTCGATCAAAACCAACAGCTAGTCGCATTCTTCTCCTCTCTTCGGTGGGGTCGTTCATTTCCTTTTGCAAAGTGTACAATGAGGCTCACGTCGCCGTACTCGGAGTACGTGCGGAGAGCAGCGAAGGCCACCGGGTTAATCGCATATCTTTATGTCAACCCCAACGTTTTCACACCCTGTGAGTCATTGCAGCCGTTCAAGTGGAATATGTGCATACAATACTTGGAATAAATTCTATAATTTCGTACATCAACATCCTTCCTCCGTGCTATCGATCTCAGTCACTCGTTTCTTTGTCTCATTTGCAGAGGCATTTTTTTGCGCTGCCCCTGACCTTCGAGGTTGCTCGGGTGTTGAAGAGCCGAGGTTACTATTCTTTCTAATATTGACTGAGGTTCCAAACCGGCTACTATATCGATCTGTAGATAACCTCTGCGCAGTTGCATCTGTCGTCGACGCGATCAACTGGGCCACTTTGTTCGTCGCTGATGCTTCCTCAACCTCGAAGATACCCGTTTTGGTAGCCAACACCACCTGATCACTATTGTCATCGGCTATTATTTTCCCGACACGAAACACTTGTCCAGGGATTGCTTCATCGGGTTGTACCCTGCGCAGCTCCAAGACTTGGTTGGATGCCCCATGATTCGGTTGCGATCGCGGTTCCCTATCGTCGTCGAGCGATGTTTTGTTCATGGTCAAGGATACCGGGCGACTGCACAGAAGGTTGCGACAGACAAGGAACCTGGCTCTGTGCTCCCGATTCGTTCGTACGAGTATATTTGGCTTCGGCTCAATGCGGTTGTCTGCGGTTGACGGCGAGATTGACAAAGCTCTCATAGGTTTGTTAGGCAGGAGAAAGACATTGTGATCGATGGAAGCTGAACGTCGATTGGAGATATCCACAACGATCTGATCCTTGCCAGCTAGAAGATTGGTAATTGGTGGGTTTCGATTCCAAACTGGGGAAGTGCCAAAATAATCAGGCAAGGCGCTCACATGCTTCTCTAAAGGAGTCTGTCTCTGGCAAATCACATCCCCAGGTTGGCAATGAGGCGGCTGATCACATTTCGTGTTCTCCGCATCCCACTTCAGCTGCATTGCATGCGTTGCAGTGAACGAACACCTTTTGTCTCGAAATAGATCCTTTTAATCTCAACTGTGGAT
Organism: Fusarium sp. NRRL 66894; assembly: GCA_014824365.1. Lineage (NCBI taxonomy): Eukaryota > Fungi > Ascomycota > Sordariomycetes > Hypocreales > Nectriaceae > Fusarium > Fusarium sp. NRRL 66894. The sequence continues at coordinate 10,184 of JABEEQ010000772.1, read as the reverse complement.
GTATTTATCGCAGGGTGACTGGGGATTTCGATAGCATGGTAGTGGGGACGATGAAGACCATGATGATTGAAAGTAAATGTAGAATTGGTTATGACGCTGAGAACCGTATTGAGATACCCCTTGCATTATCACATGAGCGACTGACCTCATCTTAGCCATTTTTAGCAGGGTGACGGTAGATTAGCCGCTTACTCCGCGATCAGATCTAAAAATACTTGCAGCTCGACATGTTTGCCAAACGTGTTCTTGACGCGCGTCTCCGCCGGGGCCGCACAATCGCGCCATGTTTGATTGATTTACAGTAGACGGTGTTCAGCGTCAATGATGGAGCTACTGGCCCTTGGCATGAGACGCATTGGCGATACGCTTTTATGGTTTCAAGGTGTGCTACCTCTCGTGAAACGATTGGCTGGCGTACCTGCATTCGCGGCTTATCGATAAGGCCCCACTCATTTGGAATGTCCCTAACCAGGTGACCTTCAGAGTAATTCTAACCCTTGAACATAAGTTATTGCACTCTGCAGCTACCCGTCAAGCGTCCCAAACTGGCGAGGATGGTTGTGCTACCCAACTCTCAGCTTTCTACGACAAAGTGCCCAAGCCAAACGAAGCGCCCGAGGCCAAGTGACCGCTCAGACGACGATACCCAATTCCTTACGAAGCGAGTGAAGGTTGATCATCCCGCAATTCCTCCGCCGCAATTTTGGGATAATCTTTCTCGACCTGCGTTGACCAGAAACGCTCTGCGAGAGCTCAATCGCCGAACCACTCCCGGATCTGCCTCGCACTCGTCCGCTGGCAATTTACGACGCCGTCCTCGTATGAGACGTGCTCTTGCCGCGCGATCAAAGACTTGCTCTCCCTCTGCGCAAGAGCTCCTCCGACAATCGTCTCCAGCAGGCCGAACTCGTGTGAAACGTTTCGCTAGGCACGGCGGGCCCAATCTGAACGATTTGAGAGGGGTACAGAGAACCCAATGCATCGAAACCAATTCTAATCACTAACTCCGTTAGTATCGTCCACCAAGCAATCACGACATGAGCTCCAGCCAGACGAGTCTGGGCCGTCGTAAACGAGGCTCACGCTCCACAGGCAAGAGCAACGCTACTACGAATACGACGACCACGAGAAGTACAGGGCCATACGATCGTGCTTTCCAACAACACTTGATCGATCATAATATCTTCCCGCCAGGCTATGAATATCCCGACGGTCACGAACCCTCCGAACCCGATAATATAGACGAGATTCGACAAGCACTAGAACAACCCCGAGCATCGCTATCTCCGAGCCGGTTCTCGAAAGACGATTTTAAAAGGTTCAAGCGTGCCGATGATCATGCGACAAAGGAGAGCCGGGTCACGGCATCTGTAATACCCATTATAGAAGGCGATTCCGGAGACACCAAGTGTATCGCCAGTGACATATCTTTCACAAACCTCGATCACTTGACGGATGGATCACTTGTCTGTGCTAAGCCTGATCTCTATTACGGAGCCCGACCCGAACAGTTGCATAAAGAAGTACGCCGAGTACTCGACAATCACATTGTTCCCTCGACGCAGGATGATCTTCCTATCCTTCCCAACAACTTTGTCGAAGTAAAAGGACCGGATGGGTCGTTATCCGTAGCAACTCGCCAGGCGCTGTATGATGTAACTCTGGGCACTCGAGGCTTCCAGAGCCTTCTGTCTTGCGGAGCTACAGAGCCGCATTATGACAACAAAGCCTCTGCTCTCGTATGGACATATCACGGAGGCACTTTAAAAGCGTATGCCAGTCATGTGCTTGAACCATCGACGCCGGAAGCGCCTCCTGGTTACGCCATGACGCAGATCAAAGGCTGGTCTCTGACAAGTGACCTTGAAACGTTTCGACAGGGAGCTACTGCTTATCGGAACGGCAGGGACTGGGCAAAGAAACAACGAGATGAGGCGATTGCAGAAGCTAACAAGAAGGTCGCGGACATTGGAGTTACGGTCGCACCAAATAATGTGGCAAGGCAGACGCCGCAGGGTGATACAACCGACACCAAGAGCTACGATACAAACAACATTCCTTTTGCTTTACGATACGACCCGGAAACGTCCGAAGATGAGCTGTCATTAGATTTTGAGCGCCCCCCAAAACGCTCATGTTCACCTGAAAAGTCAGCTTCCGCCACTGTACTTGGACAGGAACAAGCCAACCTAGATCAGCAAAGCAGAGGTGGTGTACCAGTAGCCCGGCCGAACGTTCTCGAAGACGGGAGACGGTTCAAACTTATCCCAACGAAGCAAGCACAAAACAAAGAGAAAATAGGCGACAAGGAAGCATGAAGAGAGCATTCTTGTCGAAGCGCAGTCTTTGCGGGCGAGTCTAACATAAGAGTCTTGGGGCCCAGGCTCAAATGGCCGTGTCTGGGATGTCAAACATGCTGTGATAATGAATGTGTTGTACAGTACAGTAATAATGCATATACTACGGTACGGTACAATACTTTTCAGGTTCAGTTACCATACCTCACTAACACAAATTTAAGCTAGTGGAGTCAGTGTGGGGCCGTACAGTATGCGGGAGTACTGGCTAAGGTAACTTTCCAAAGCCTCTTGGCCCAAAATGATGCCTGAGGCATTTAGATGATTATTGAAAAGGGTAAGCCAGGAATGCTGACGTGGCAATTACGGATAAGCCCGTCCAAATTCGCCCTACCCTTCTCCTATGGTCAGCGCAGCCAGAATAGGTCTTTTCTTGGACATCGTCCATTATGCCCCCCTCGTCTTACCGACGGACAGCGTGATCAGATTCGGGTCATGTCAGCAGATGGTGAATCCATTAACAAAATCGCCGAAATCGTACATTGCACCCCTCGTACTGCCCGTAGCTCCAGGGTAGCAAGAGACTCAGGACTTTGTGCAATGGAATTTCTTTCCTCCAGGGTGTCTTTGTCAGCATAACACACACAGCTGGTTGGACGCTCAGCCCTCCTATGTGCGGGGCATTTTGCTGACTGCGTCTTCAGCTGATCGAGTACGATAGTCCTACATATCGCTCCGAAATGATTTAATTTGAGAGAATTTCGAATCATACTTTCGGTCGCCTCTGTGGCGTTTGTGCTAAGTCGTGCGGTAACAGACTGCGACAAGATGCCGATCACACAAAGAAACCATACCGGTCAAACGGGCATACTCGACCCCAAAGATTACAAGGTTGCCTGGATCGCTCCACTTGAGATCGAAGCTAAGGCTGCCCTGTATTTACTAGATGAACGGCACCGCGGCCGGTTTCCCGTCAGCCGTGGCGATGACTATGTGTTTCACGCAGGTGCCATGGGCGGCCATAACATCATCATTGCAACTCTGCCAGCAGGCCAGGAATACGGCACGGGCTCTGCGGCTGCACTCGCAGGCCAGGTGAAGAAGTTTTTCCCTAATCTTTGGTTTGGCCTGCTCGTCGGCGTGGCAGCGGGGCTTCCTGATTTTTCTCGAGTCCCAATACGCGATATTCGACTCGGTGATGTGCTTGTCGGCCTTCCTGATGGCGAGAGCGCGGGACTGGTTCCGTATGACCTCGGCAAGGAAACAGAAGACGGATTTCAACCGCTCCGACTTGGCCACAGTCTCGCCATGACTGAACCTATTGTGCGAGCAGCTATAGGTAGCATCAAGCTTGAGGCGCCCAAGGACACCGAAATATTTTTACCATACTATGAGAAGATATGCAATTGCGAGCATGCAACTGGTACATTTGCTGATCCGGGGCAAGACCACGATATGTTATATCTAGCCCGCGACAATGGACAAGAGGAAATCGTTGAACGTCCTCGACGATCAGCCTATCAACGCACTCGAGTGTGGTATGGTCCAATTGGGTCAGGAGACAAACTGTTGAAGAACGCACAGAAACGAAATGAACTGAGGGACAAATATGGTATCATTGGCTTGGAGATGGAAGCAGCAGGAACCATGAATCGAATTCCAGTCGGTGTCATCCGAGGGGTATGCGACTATGGTGATCGACATAAGAACAAAAACTGGCAGCCGTATGCGGCAGCGATGGCGGCTTCGTATGCTAGAGCGTTGCTTGATGAGATTCCCTCAAGTGACAGGACGGTAGACTTGACTAGTGAGTAAGCATGAAGAAGGAATTGAAGCTCAAAGGATAAGGATCATTGCTAACGATATGCTAGAGAAGGCTCTTGAACCGTGTTACTATATTCCGTTTGCCAGAAATACGCGCTTCACTGGTCGGGCAACCATCCTAAATGCGCTAGAAGACAAGTTCTTCGGCCCAGACCAAAGTCAGAAGGTGGCGCTAGTCGGCCTTGGTGGGGTTGGCAAGACTCAAATCGCCCTACGTTTTGCCTATCAGATGAAGGAGAAACGACCAGAGTATTCGATCTTCTGGGTGCCAGTCCTGAGCGATGAAACTGCAGAACGTGCTTATGTAGACATCGCAAAGAAGCTTCGATTGCAGAAGAGCAGCGAAGACGACGATGTGAAGGACCTAGTCTTCCAGCACCTCAGCTCAGACAAAGCTGGCAAGTGGCTGTTGATTGTGGATAATGCCGACGACCAGGAACTTATCCTTGGATCTGCCGAAAAGCCAGGATTGGAAGAGTATTTGCCCCAGAGCGAGGACGGTATCATACTGTTGACGACACGGTCTGGGCAAGTTGCTGGGGAGTTTGCGCAATCTGAGGTGATCGATATCGAACAAATGGACCAACGAGAAGCGAAGATGCTTTTGGAAAAATCTCTGATGCGAAAACAGCTGCTCCAGGACGAGGCATCGGTCGTTGAACTGCTCACATATTTGACCTTTCTCCCACTGGCTATCACGCAGGCTGCCGCATACCTTAATCAGACCAAAGCACCCGTACAGACATATTTAAGCCTCTTACGAAACGCTGAGGACAAAGGTATGACAGTTCTTTCGAGAGAGTTCAGAGATAATACCCGATACAGAGGTTCTCAAAACGCTGTAGGAACAACATGGATTGTGTCTTTCCGTCAGATTCAAAAGTCAGACCAGCTTGCCGTTGATCTGTTGTCGTTCATTTCATGCGTAGAGCCAAAAGCTATTCCCCAGTCGATGTTACCCGACGCAGAACCGAATGAGCTGGAATGGGCTATTGGCACGCTTTGCAGCTACTCTTTTCTGGTTCGTAGGGAAGAGAGTAATGTGTTCGATATGCACAGTCTTGTGCACACGGCAACGCAAGGTTGGCTTGTGAAGCAGGATCGGGAGAGGCAAGTATCGAACGATGCCATATGTCACCTTGCAGCAAGGTTCCCCGCGAGAGATGATGCTCACTATGACTTGAGACGGGAGTATCTGCCACATGCGATGCGGCTGCTAAGCAGAAATCACGCGAACAAAGCAGCTGAAATCTATCAGCTTTTTGCAAAGGTTGGGTACTCCTTCAACACGGACAGACGGTTTAAAGAAGTAATAAAGTGCTTTGAGGAGGTGTGCCGGTGGAGACAGAGCCTTCATCCTGAAACAGATCATATTCGACTAGCATGGGAGCATTCACTTGCAAAAGCATACCTTAATGACCGACGAATCAAGGATACGATTAATATGCTTGAGCATGTAGTGGCAGTCCGAAAGAAAACACTAGATGAGAAGGACTACTCTCGACTATCATCAGAGCAAGTGCTTGCAAGAGCATACTTTAATGACCGACGCATCAAAGATGCAATTAAGATACTTGAGCATGTGGTAGCAGTTCAGAAGGAGATACTAGATGAGAAAGACTACTCTCGACTATCATCAGAGCATGCACTTGCAAAAGCATACCTCAGAGACCGACGGATCCAGGATGCAATTGAGATGCTCGAGCATGTGGTGGAAGTTCGGAAGGAGACACTAGACGAGAAGGACCATAATCGACTAACATCAGAGCAAGTACTTGCAAGTGCCTACCTCAAAGACCGACGCATCGAGGATGCGATTAAGATGCTTGAGCATGTGGTAGAAGTTCGGAAGGAGATACTAGATGAGAAGGACCATGAGCGACTAGCGTCGGGGCACGAACTTGCAAGAGCATACCTCGATGACGGACGAATCGAGGATGCGATTGAGATGCTCGAGCACGTGGTGGCGGTTCGGAAGGAGACACTAGACGAGAAAGACTACTCTCGACTAGCATCAGAGCACGAACTTGCAAGTGCCTACCTCGATAATGGACGAATCGAGGATGCGATTGAGATGCTTCAGCACGTGGTGGCAGTTGAGAAGGAGACACTAGACGAGAAAGACCCTAGTCGCCAGCAGTCAGCAGATCTACTACAGTACTGCTTTGAACGACTAGAAGCGGCATCTGATGATGATGAAGCCTGATGTATTGGGCTTGAAGAGCCAACCGGAATTGTCTTCCTCAAACCATACGTTCCGAACCCGACCAGGCTGTCAAAACGAATGTTTTCTTCTTCTTCTTCTTTTTCTCTCCTTTTTATTATTTTCAGTGGCTTCCCAAACGGTCAAACTTTACATAACCTGCAGTTGTTGGATGAGGGTACAAATATAGGCATCAGATCAGCAAGGGATTGATTGTGAATAATGTAACATGAATGACTGACTATTATACACAACAGTCTGTAGTCTTAAACCAAATATTGTCAGGCATCACATGTGTTTAGTTCATTGATCTAGATTGGCATATTAATGTTGCTTCCCTGAAAGCTTTATTATTTCGAGGCGCAATCACCAAAGGTGGTCGATTTGCACGTGATATCCAACGCTGTTGAAAAAGTAGACAGATACAGTGCGCCATTTAATAACACTGTAGCTAACTTAATGGGGCTTAAATCAAAACCTTATCCATAAACATAGATAATGCATCTGGGTAACTGAACCTAAAAAGTACTGTATGATGCTGAATGTACTATGATACTGAACGTACCATGCCAGGGGCTGTGCTATGATATCATGTGCTGTCCTAAAGGCTGCTCCAGGACACAATGTACTATCTCATAACCTGGGCTGGCATTGCGAGGTCCTAAAACTGGGGCCTATTGTGTTACAGCTGGATTGACGGCCAATTTCATGGCCCCCAGAGTCTCGCATTGGATGCCACAAACTGGAACCTCATATTTCCATTTAGATAAGTAAGCGCCTGGAATTTAGCTGCTCAAGTATAGCGTAGCTCCGGAAACAGCACCCATGACCTAGAGGGCGCAAAATATGCATCCCAGACGCGCCGTCAAGTGAGCGTGCATCCCTTCCTGTGCAGGGGCAGGCAGGTCTTGGCTAAGCGTGCGGGGGACAACTCGCCTACGGCGTCTACAAACAGGGGAGCGAAAAGAGCCAGGCTCCAGGAGGCCAAAACAGGTCCCTGAATGCACACGACTAAAAACCAGCAACGCGAATATGGCATCTGCTAAAAATTGGTTAATGAAGAACCAGCTATTTATACCCCGCCCTCCGACCAGATTGCAGTCCTTGCTTCGTCAACCTTTCTCTATGCCTTCACAATGGCAGTTGGTAAGCACGCCCAATGGACCAAAAGAGACCGAAGCAATGAGAACTTCAAGAAGAAATGGGGCACTCTTAAAAAGAACGGCCTCAATATCCATCAGATTTACAATGCTGAGGTATATGTGTGCATACGCCGGAGAGGCGAGAAGTATGAGTTCAAGTCTACCGAAAAGGCATTGCCGCTATCGGACGAGGAAAAAGTCAGGATGTACCTTGACGACATGGGCAAATTGTTACTGACAGAGCACGGCAGAACGAAAGCTTCCCGCCACCAGTGCTCGTGACCGCTGTAGATGTTGCAGATGAGAGGAGCGATCAAAAAAATTCCACGTGGGGAAAGGGATGGCGGCGGGGGAATGATCAAGAAGGCACGTTGTGCGTAGGAAGCCCGTCAACTGGGCTCGAACGGAGCAGCCCTATCGATATAGAAGACACATAAGAAATAAACAGTGCTTGGTTCTGCTTTAACTGCATTTCTCCATAAGATAGCTTATAACAATAACAATAACAGAGACAGGCGAGAGAGGTAGGGCGGGCTGGAAGCTGACGACCATCGCTGCGAAGTGGGATACACCATGGGCGCGCAAGGAAGCGAGTGGCCGACAAAGGAAAGGGTTCATCTGTAGATAAATTTAGCATGTCCCTGTGACGCCATCCACCAGAGTCATGTTCCAGATTTAGAGCAGCGATTCCTGAGCTAATCTGGTCCGTTGGCGTGCATGCAGATCAGGTACTAACCCATTCAGTGTCGAAGGGGGGGCTGCGATCATCATCACACCATTGCATTAGATATCTACCCAGCGAAGTAACCGCTACTTCTAAAGACGCGATGGGGCGTCATCCTCGAGGGATAATTTAAATGGTCTCTGGGCTTTTTTTGCTGCCTTCGAAATCGAGAGAAAGGGCAGGTCGTATGAGCTGGCATGCAAAATGAAGTAGGGCCTGTGAGCTAGCACAGGAGTACTGGCGCATCATTTGCGGTGCCACAGGCTAACATGTGCGTTGCGCCATTATACCCGTGCTGACATAAAGAGCATACTCGTTCATATGCGCCAGAGTCAATGTGCTGGCATACGTGGGCCAGCACATGAGTGCCAGCTTGTCCGTCCCATCTCATGTGCCCTGACACGCATATGCTAGCCGCCCTTGTGTGCTGGGTTTCACGTGCTAACGCAGCTGATGAATTAGCGGAGATCTGTCACTATCTGGGGTGCGCTGGTGCATCTGTGCTAGCGCACTGCCTACGCTAGTAGACATGCAACAGCCTACTTCATTGGTCCGGCGCCTTCTGCGTCTGTTCCCTTGGGTGTTAAGGCCCTAACAGCCGCGCGCCATGGAAACCCACCAAGGTAGGTATGAACTGTTAGAGGCACAACACTGAAAGTGGCAGACCCACAGTTTACCCGGTCTCATCCGGGCATTGAGAGAGGACATGCTAGCGATAATCTCCTCTAAATGGTTCCGATAATTATAACCTTGATTCAAACAAAGATCACCAAATGACACCATCACGAGAATTTAAACTTCTGGAATTCTCCGTCACACCATCACCAAAACGCAATAATCCACCGGTCATACACGCTTCGTCGGGTCCCTCATCAATACGGGCAGAGGTAAGTCAGCTCCCACACCTACCCGTAAACCATTGCAAGCCGTCGGGAATACTCGTGCTGCACGATCTTTCATTCCCCTCCACGAGGCGGCAGAGGTTAAGAGGGATCTTGGATGAAGTTGCGTGACCGCTGCAGGAATCCGTTCGATATTCCGTCCCCGAAGAATAAAATCGCTGTCCTCGTACACCACGCCCTGCTGCCAAGCAAAGAACGACCGATCCTCTTTCAACACACTCCATATTGAGGGCTACACGCGTCAAAATCGAATATAATGGGTCGTGGCCATTGCGTTCTGTCTTCGAAACAAGCGGTCGCTACCAGCATTCCGACCGCCGTAACCTACACTCAGACTCCAACATGTTCGTCAGGAGAGTCTTATGCTGTCGAAGAATCCAGAGACGACGTCGTCTGCCTCGGGGCGTTTCCACGACGACTAGACCGCGGAAGGGATAAGACTCCAACGGCAAACCTCACCGCAACCAATGGCAGAATTCGTAGACCTAGGGGGAATGAACCCACCCGGCTCCATCGCAAACTTCCTGGCCGAAGAACAAAAGCAACTAGGGGGTTGAAGGGCTCAGGTGGCACAGTCGTACCAGCGTCGATAAGACATCAGAATATTCGAATAGGTCGTGCACGAAACTCTAATGGACAGGTATTTGGCTTCTTCGACGAGGCAGGATGCTTCCGTCGCCGGGCAGAAGTGGATTGCTCTCGTGGGCACGCAGATCCCGGGCCGTTCATAGTCTTGGAGCCAATATCCCATGAACAGGTGTTATATAGTCGACCGTACCAAAACATGTCAAGCAGACAAGTGCGAAGCGAAGCCCTTCGACGACTGATGGAAGGAATCACTCATTCAACATCCCAGGGAGAAGTATGACGTATCTACCCTCCTAGATGGTGGGGCGACAAAATCACTTGTTTCAAGGTCTTGGACTCAAATGATGTTATTGTTGAGCTGAACCCCCAAGGTGCCAGTAGCCGGTGATAGAAACGCAATAGTTCACGACAGAGGCTGCCAGCCCGCTCTAGTATCACCATTCTCTCTTTGAGCCAACATGCTGGACATTGAAACGAGTACCTGGATGTCCACATCGATACTCT
>JABEEQ010000770.1:0-40043 GCA_014824365.1 Fusarium sp. NRRL 66894 | reverse complement strand
TAGGCCCTACCCAAGTAGTGGATCCGAGGTAAGTCGCGCGACGTAAGCACTAGCTATCAGCTATATTAACTCAAAATAAGACTCTTAAAAACACACTTTAGGCAGCATACCAACTACTCTTCGGACGTATTATGTGAGCTGCAGAAGATCCTCCCTGATCTGGAAATTTATTATAACCACTTTTATACTCCCCGATGACAAGGACGTCCTTGTAGGTAACTCTTAGTTATATTCTCTATATTATTTAATATTTAATAACTTATTTCTAATAGGATATAAGAAAATATATTATATTACACTTTATAAGAAATATATGTATTATAATTCCTAACTTCAATGAGAAGGCTATAATTATAATACTCTAACTTGTTATCCAGCCAAGGTAGTCCGCTGTAACTAATGTCATCATACTTTACACGTGTTAGCGTCAGAACAATACCTATAAACGCTGGGTGACTTACGCGTGCGGTGCAATTCGGAAATAGAACGTTCCAAAGCCACGATAAAATCGCATCCAGCCTTCTTCCGCGGCTACCTTTCGAAAGCAGTCGACCATGGAGTTATAGGCTAGCTTGCCATTAGGGCCTGGCTTCTGTCTCTGCAGCCGCGTCTTAACAAAATCGAAAGGGATACCAATAACGGCAGAGAGAAAGCCAGCAATAGCGCTTGCTGTCAGGGTTTGCGTAGATGCCGACCATTGGGTCCGTGTCTTTAGTCGGGCCTTGGCCTCAGAGAAGAACGTAAGCTGGCCCAGGTTCAGTGACATAGCTCGGGCAATAGTCGGTGTCGCTCCGGCCCAAAGAGCCCTACCGCCTTCCGCTTTAGTGATAGATACTAATGCGTCGACGACCGATCTATAGTTGCTCCGCTTAGCAGCTGGGAGGAGGCCATCGGCCTGCATTCGGACCAGGGCGAGGTCCGCTGGGTTTGCTAGAAAAGCCCCAAGGCCACCTGCTAAGAGTCCGGCGGCGCATCGTTCTGCAAAGCTGACAGTTGTATTTCGTTCTTGGTGATGCTGCTGCAAGCGCTTCATGAACATATCGAAAAACCCCAACCTCGATGTTGTGTAGATCCCCTGACGGAAGAGACCAGCGGACAGGCCGGCGTAAAAGTCGAGAATCCTGCCCTGGACGAGAATCGTCCTCGCTACCGAAAGTGGCGTGGGTTTTGGCACACCCATTTGGCTACTGTCGACAAGTTGCAACCGCACCTTGTTTTGTGCTCAGGGTGCACGTCATTTTACGGGAATTAACTTTGGTTCAATGCTTACCTTGACCATGTCGATGGGCTGGATGACAGTGGTTGCAATCATACCAGAGATGCCCCCGTTGATGAAGGGCAAGATACCTCTCATGAGTGGTGTATGGAGAATGCCATTAGGAATATGAGGTTCCGTCCTCTGCTGTAGGTTCTTTGTGACAGTATCCACCTCGGATTGCACGTCGCTAGCAGCCAAGGAAGAACCCATTCTTTGACAGAGGAAACGGTCAAGACAAAACAAATTTAATGTATAATACTCATGTAATACCGAGCAGTAGAACGTGGTAAACCATGGTGCTATATAGCAACTCGCTGCGAAAACATCAGACACTTTCACCACTTCTGTTTAATTAATACCCATACCCCACTGTGCAATATATGAGTTCGGCTCTTTAGAAGCCAACAACCGAGACTTGTGATTGAGCTACATGGAGGACTGGGCTCGGGAACAGTATCCGGTATCGATCCGAATTCGTGCCCGGGGTTCGTGCCTTAAACTCCATCAGGAGTCAATGACTTGATTACTCATCCCGCTCAGGAGAATCGACAAAAGACCGGTGCGGAGGCCTGGACCCCAGATCAGCCGAAACCTACGCGGGGTAGAATGACTCGCTCACCCACTCGATGGACATTATCATAGGGTAGAACTGGAGACTCTTGACTTCACTGGCCACAAGACCAAACATTACCCCGCAAATTCCCCGGACTGAGAGAACCCCGCATTGTGTGATCCGGCTTGAGAACTTGGGGACCCCGGGAAGAGTCTCCTTGAGAGGCCACCCAACAACATGACGCCTTGGATTGGCCGAGACTTCCACTAAGGTCTTAGAATTTGATATATAATGCCACAAGGATCTTCCTTTCCCTTGTTCCTGTCATCAAACTCGTGCTCGTTCCAACCAATTGTTTACAACTACCCACCAAACAGTAACGCAACATGGATACGAAGGACATACAGAACAAGGACTTCACCACTGCTTCGACTGAAATCGAGCACAGAGACGGCACCCATGTCACTTTCGAGGCTATCGATGAAGCCGAGGAGAGGCAAGTCGTGCGCAAGCTCGATCTCCATGTGCTCCCTCTGATGACCTTGGTATATTTCTGCATGTGTGAGTCTACTCTCTTTCTGACACTCTTCCAACCCCATCATCCGAATTGGAGAACAACAGGCTGATCAACGCAGACTTGGACAAGCAATCGATTACATACGCCGCCATCTTCGGATTGCGTTCAGACTTGAACCTGACCGGCGAAGAGTACAGCTGGTGTGTCTCGGTATTCTATCTTGGTCAGCTACTTTCCAACTGGCCTGCCGCATACCTCCTCGGCCGACTGCCTTTGAAGACCTTCATCGGCTGCACCATCGTTGTCTGGGGCGTGGCCTGCGTTTGTGTAGGTCTCCCCCAAAACTTTGGAGGAATGATGGCTGCACGATTCTTTCTCGGTTTAACCGAAGGCGCCGTCTCTCCAGCCTTTGTCATGTTGACCTCGGTCTGGTACAAGCGTCGAGAGCACCCTGTCCGCGTTGCCACTTGGGTATCTATGAATGGCTTCGCTCAAATCACAAATGCACTTATCATGTTCGGGCTCGGCTGTGCCAAACTGGCTATCGAGTCCTGGCGGGTACTCTTCTTTCTCATTGGCGGGCTGACTGTCACGTCTGGGCTGCTGTTTTACTTCCTGCTCCCAGGAGACACCATGACAGCATGGTTTCTGACGCCTCGCCAACGAGAAATCGCCACTAGGAGGCTCGCTATAGATCGCGGCACCCGCGATCGCACAGACTTCAACCGATCTCAGTTCAACGAAGCTTACAAATCACCCATCACTTGGCTTTACGTATCAATGGCGCTTGGTATTACTCTCACGACAGCCATAATCAAGGCGAGTAGATTCTGACCTCACCGTTGATTTGCAGGTCTTGCTAACTCTGGCGGCAGTTTTCCTCAATCGTTATCAACGGCTTCGGTTACGATAAGTATACTACGATGCTCGTGGGGCTGCCCGGCGGTGGCCTGAACATTCTGACTACTTGGTTTGGAGCCTTTGTCCCGCGTCTCGTCAAGAGCAAGTACAGTCGAACGTGTACGGCCCTTTTTCTGTGCTGCATACCCCTTCTGGGTGCCATATTGCTTGCGACGCTGCCTGCCTCCAAGTCTTGGGGTATCGTTGTGTCAACCTGGATGGCGAATGCCGTCACTTGCTTGCTCAGCAGCTGCTCGGCTCTCATGGCTAGCAACGTGAAAGGAAACACGAAGAAGTCGTCGACCACGACAGTCTTTTTCGTGGCTTATTGCGTCGGCTGTATAATCTCACCTCAGGCTTGGACCGAGGCTGACGCGCCCCGGTATCTTAAGGGATGCATCCTTAGCATTGCTTCGTTGGTTTACCTGATGATCACTTTGGTCGTTTACGCATTTCTGCTGGACAAGGAAAACAAACTGCGGGACAGAAAGGCGGCAGAGGGTAACGTTGACTACATGGTGGAATCACAAGGGCGTGCCGAGGGCATCCAGAGTGGCGTGGCCATTGATTCCGACTTGACTGATCGCCAGGACAAGGCCTTCCGATACATTCTGTAACTAGGCACCTGACAGTGTCTAGAGAATCCTGAACATGTTGGTGTAAGTGGCAAATACTTTGCGATGATTCAAGACGTCCCAATCTCGATAGGCCCAACCATTAGTTACGACGGCAGGTAGGTATTGAAAGCTTAAACAAGAATGATGAACAAAGTAAGCCAATGAAGAATCTCGTAGGCCCATGCAACCGTGAATAGTGGCTTGAACGCTATTGAACTTTATAACGTACGTACATGATTTGAAGTCCCCACAGAAAACTCGAGTATTTGAAGTGCAGGGTGTGCGGGGCCGGTCATCGCTTGACCCAAACCCGAGGCCGAACCCGAGCTCGAGGCCTATCGGAAGAAACATCCGGAAAGGACATTCCATAGTCCCTCGTCTCGGCCTTGACCGAGAGCTCGGTCATTATGTTCCAAATGGGCCCGGCCGCAATTGCATTTGTAAAGGGCGAATCCTTGTTCCGTAGTTTGATCTCAGCTCTATCGATCCTAAAAGGCACACCGGGTCGCTTGCTCTCTGACCAACTTCCACATACTGGACAAAGATGCTTGGGAAAACTCGATGTCAACGGGCGGCGTTGCAAGTTCGACCGCTACAATACGTGGCTCGGCCCTCTCGGCTTACTCTCCCAATGGCAATAGATGCGGCACGTGCCCATCAAAAGATCCAAACCCCGTACACGCCATCCTGCCGTCATTTCAGTGGCAGTGGAGCTCGATATGCGGATCTTATCGTCCATGTCCCTCCAATGGCCGAGTCTATCAGCGAGGGTACGCTTGCAACCATCCACAAGAAGGTTGGGGACCGAATCGGAGCGGATGAAGAGATTGCCAGCATTGAGACGGACAAGATCGATGTGGCAGTCAACGCAGCCGAGGAGGGAGTCGTTGCTGAGCTGTTGGCTCATGAAGGCGATGTTGTCACAGTTGGTCAGCCCATCGCCCGCATAGAAACCGGTCCTAGTGACAGTGCCACTACATCTCACGTTCCCGAAAAGCAATCCTCCAATAAAACCCCAAAGGATGCTCCGGCTCCCGTACAGAAAGAATCCGGAGAAAGCAAGAGCGTTGAAAACAAAGAGCAGGCAATCGAAAGCTCAACACGCTCCGCAGGGCGCGCAGGTCCTACAAGTTCTTCACCGGCAAGCCCACCACAGCCCATCGATGAGCATGCTGTTGACCCGAAACGCGAATCCTCCCTGCGAGGCGAGCACATGGTATGTGTCGAATATCCAGAAGCCATGATGTAACATAACAGTGTCTTCCTTCGGAAATGCTTACCTTTGGCAGGAGAAAATGTCACGCATGCGCAAAACCATTGCTACACGCCTCAAACAGTCTCAGAATACATGTGCCTCGCTGACGACGGTTCAAGAGATTGATATGACGGCTCTGATGCAGTGGCGGGCAAAGTATAAGGAAGACGTGGCTAAGCAATATGGCGTAAGATTAGGCTACATGGGTGCCTTTGCAAAGGCCACAGCTCTTGCTGCGAAGCAAGTCCCCGAGATCAATGCCAGTATCGACACGGATCGTGAGGTCATCACCTATCGAGACTACGTCGACATCAGCATCGCCGTCTCCTCTCCCAAGGGGCTAGTGACACCTGTGGTAAGAGACTGTGATTTGCTGAGTATAATCGAGTTAGAAAAGGAGATTGCCATCATGGCACAGAAGGCGAGTCTATTACTCCGCCAGTGCATTTCGTTCTGCTAACTAACCTCCATGATTTAACTTCTAGGCCCGAGAAGCGAAATTGACCATGGATGATCTTACTGGTGGCAACTTTTCCATTAGCAATCCTGGCATTTTTAACTCTTTGTTCGGGACGCCGGTGATCAACTATCCACAAGCTGCGGTTTTCAACATGAACACAATCAAAGACCGTGTGATTGCAGTGGACGGCAAGCCCGAGATCCGACCGGTAGGCGCTCCTTTTGAATCATTCCCGGTATATCGGCGAGCTGATGATGAATGTGACAGATGATGTATATCACCGTAACATACGATCACAGATTGATTGACGGTAGAGAAGCCGTCTCCTTCCTGAACATCGTTAAGAACTATATCGAGGACCCTGCTCGGATGCTCCTTGAGTAGTATGGAGAAGGACGGGACATTCTCAACTTTCTATTCCATCTCCCAGGGTTGTACAATTATTGTAGACGCGTGCTGTCAAAAAGAAAATGATTAACAAAAGAGGCGGTAGCTGTCAATCTTTCAAGCTCCCTTGTGTTCCGCATCGTCGGACCACATCTCTAGTTATTTCACCAAGGGCAAAACTCTAGATATGAGAGTAACAAATATGTATTTTGTTGAGAGTCTTAAAAATATTTCTATTGCCTTAATATTATGATATTTATCAGTCTACCTATGCAATGTACTTAATATATCTAGTATGAACCTATATGCTCTTCCCGTTTGAGATCGTGAATTTCGCCAGTAACTTCTCTGTCTTATCGCTTTAGGAAGCCCAAGTAGTGCAAGACTTCTTTTCAAGTATTACAGGTTGGATGCCTGTTTAAAATTAGGCCCAAGAGTAACCTAGCATGTTTAGTGGGAAGACATTCGGAGTTGCCACTGTTCCGCATCTGCACGCTAAAATTCGGGAGTCGGGGCCTCGGCTTGAGTTTCCGTGGATCACGGATATGCTCATAGAGTTATGCGAGCCAACATCCGTTCGGCCCGGGGTACCCCGACGGCGGGCAAGTACGTGTGAGCAATTGTTGGGTCAGGCTCGGAGGCTTGTCTGGCAATACCGAGAGTTAAGGTAGCCATACTATCATGCCTTTGTACCTGGCCTCATTATCACCACGGTCACTTACTGTTTAGACTGAGGTTGCAATCCTCAGGGTTACATGTTACCTGATCATACTTTGCGCCTGAGAAATCTGGAAGCATCACCAAGCTTTGGGGAACACGCACACCGTCAACGACGATGCTCTATGCTCAAAGAACCCTGGTGGCGCGAGAAGCCTTGAAGTTTCGGTGTCGTCGTATAACCTCTGTCGGTTACTGCCGCTCCATCGTCAGATCCGGAGCCTGTTCTTGCATGCAGCCAAAGAACCTACCATGCGCCCAAAGGACATTCGCATCGGCCGCAGAGGCGTTGGCCGGGGGCGAGAGCCATATTGCTCAGCATCAGTTCCAAGATATTCCCTTGATGACTAGGTCATCAGATCTAGATAAAGATTCACCGCCGGTGAGTAGAGGAAAAAAGCAAACAAGTCTTATGCAAGGTGCTGATACTAAGCTAACCTAGAGCATGTCCGACTCATTCCTACAAGGAGGGGCGGCCAACTACATCGACGAGATGTTTAAGTCGTGGAAGCAGGACCCAGAGTCTGTCCATGTTTCTTGGAGGACATACTTCCGTAACATGGAGGACCGATCAAGGCCCGCATCTGAGGCCTTCCAGCCACCACCAGGACTTGTATCCTCTCGTCAACCGTTGGCCGCACCGGGGCTCGACTCCGGCCAGACAGCCGAGGTGTTATTACATCTTAAAGTGCAGCATTTGGTGCGCGCGTATCAGTCCCGAGGACACTATCATGCCAAGACGGATCCCTTGGGTGAACGAGTGAATGCCTTGCACGTGGGTCCCAATCAATCTGGTCTCGCACGCGCCGTCGAGCTTGAGCCATCCTACTATGGCTTTACCGAGAAGGACATGGACCGCCATTTCAACCTCGGCCCCGGCATACTTCCTCGCTACGCAACTGAGGGCAGAAAGTCAATGAACCTACGTGAGATTATAGCGGCCTGCGAGCAGAGGTACTGCGGCAGCTATGGAGTTGAGTATCTGCACATCCCAGACCGCGCCAAGTGTGACTGGTTAAGGGATCGTCTCGAGATACCCAACCCGGCCAAGTTCTCGCGAGAGGAGAAACGCCGAATTCTTGATGGCCTCATCTGGGGAACGTCTTTTGAACGATTCCTTGCCGCCAAGTTCCCCAACGAGAAGCGCTTTGGCTTAGATGGCTCCGAAGGACTCGTTCCGGGTGTCATGTCCATGATTGACCACAGCGCCGACGTCCATGGTGTGCAAGACATCACCATTGGCAGCTGTCATCGTGGGCGCCTGACCATGCTTGGAACTGTGTATGGAAAGGCACCAGAGGCCATATTTGCTGAGTTTGCTGGGCGGGTTCGCTCGGATATGCTGCGAAACATGGCTGGTGATGTCAAGTACCATCTTGGCCACCAGGGCCAGCGGGTCTCTCCCGATGGGCATACTGTGGATATTTCTGTCCTTGCGAACCCCTCGCATCTCGAGGCAGTTGACCCCGTCGCCACAGGCAGGGCCTTTGCAACCCAGCGGTTAAACAACGACCCGAAGAAGAAGAGGAACATGTGTGTCACTCTTCACGGCGATGCTGCTATTGCAGGGCAGGGTGTTGTCTACGAGACTCTAGGCTTGTCGCGCTTGCCGGCTTATGATGTGGGTGGCACCATTCGGCTTGTTGTTAACAACCAGGTTGGGTTCACTGCGGATGTGCATGCTTCCAGATCAACCCCTTATGCCTCAGACATTGCCAAGGTTGTCGACGCCCCCATCTTCCATGTCAATGCTGATGATGTAGAGTCGGTGGTCTTCCTCTGTAAACTAGCGGCAGACTGGCGAGCCACGTTCCATAGCGACTGCGTTGTGGACATCATCTGTTACCGGAAGTTTGGCCACAACGAATTCGACCAGCCCAGCTTCACGCAGCCTCTGATGTACCAAAAGGTCGCTGCACAAACACCCTCGTTAGACAAATACGTCCAGAAGTTGGTGTCCGAAGGCTCGTTCACGATGGAAGAGATCGATTGCCTGCGCGAAAGCGTCTGGAACCGTCTGAACGAGATATACGACAGCAGCAAGGAATTCGTCTCGTCTCGGGAAGCATTTACGGCCCCGTGGCAGAGTCTGAAGTCCCCGGAGATTCTGAAGAACGAAGTTCTGCCACCCGTCACTACAGCCATTGACGAAGCAATCGTTGAGCAGGTGGCAACCAAGGCTCTAAGCGTCCCCAGTGGCTTTCAGCTACACAGTAACTTGGAACGAATCCTTGCGGGCCGTAAGAAGGCCCTGGACAATGGAACGGTAGACTGGTCTACCGCAGAGGCATTGGCCTTTGGAACCCTGTGTCTTGAGAAACATCCTGTGCGTCTTACAGGACAAGATGTCCAACGAGGAACCTTCTCGCAGCGTCATGCCGTGCTGCACGACCAGGAAACTGGCGAGCCTTGGACACCTCTGAACAACCTTGCTGTAGACCAGGCACCCTTCGAGGTAGAGAACTCGCCGCTGAGTGAGTTTGGTGCCCTGGGCTTCGAGTACGGCGTGACATTGGCCGATCCAAACTCACTCGTCATGTGGGAGGCTCAGTTCGGAGATTTCGCAAACAACACGCAGGTCATCATTGACAACTTTATTGCCAGCGGCGAGACGAAATGGCTTGACCGGTCTGGCCTGGTCCTCTCTTTGCCCCATGGCTATGATGGACAGGGCGCTGAGCACTCATCTGCCCGCATCGAGCGGTTCTTGATGCTCTGCTCGGAGGAGGGTAGGATATACCCATCGGAACCTGAGCGCGCCCATCAAGATGCCAACATGGGACTGGTCTACATGACTACGCCCGCCAATTACTTTCACGTTCTACGTCGGCAGATGAGAAGAGAGTACAGAAAGCGTATGTATTTCCTGCAGATGCCCCTTGCAGACTTTTTGACTTGCCTCAAGATTACTTGATGTTTTTGAAGGCCAAGCTTCAGAAATCACTTACTGACTGTCATATAGCTCTAGTCATCTTCTTCTCGAAATCTCTTCTTCGCCACCCACTGACTCGCTCCGATATTGCTGACTTCACTGACTCGTCAACCTTCCAACCAGTCATCACCGACCCCGAGCACGGCCACGCCATCGAGGATCCGGAATCCATACAGCGAGTTGTTGTCTGCTCAGGCCAAGTATATGCCGCGATCCAAAAACATAGAGAAGCGGCAGGCGTCAAGGACGTGGCCATCACGAGAATAGAGGAGCTCCATCCCTTCCCCTGGGCTGAGGTGAAATCCAACCTTGATCAGTACAAGAATGCGAAGACGATTGTTTGGGCGCAAGAGGAGCACTACAACGGTGGAGCGTGGCATTACATACGCGATCGATTAGATGCAGTCCTTAACAAGACAGAACATCTTGCTGGACGTCGCGTGCTCTTTGCGGGTCGTGGAACGAGCGCCAGTCCGGCCACAGGTCTCAAGCATCTTCACTATGCTGAGGAAAAAGCACTCCTTGATGATGTGTTTAATGTTCAAAATTAGATAATAAGGCATCTTGGATTTCGCATGCTGAGTTCAGCGCTCTAGAAGTACAACGCATCTCAAGTCCGCGACTGATTTCTTGTTGCAGACTCATTACGTGATTGCTGACTACCTGTGAGCGAGTATGATGAAATCTTTGATAAGAAGTCTCTGTCTTCCCTGGATTTATGCCTCTGTTGACGTTGCACCTCAGTTTGAATCTACAGCAACCTGTTGTCAACAAGTAAGTCTGCCCCCGTCACATTGTACGGAGCAAGAGGTCACGGTTGTACCAAAGGCAATAACAGTAGTCTTTTCGGTCAACGTTGTCTTGTTTGACCTCAGGGGAAAGAAAAAGGTACACGGTGATCGCTGCAACCCTTAACTGTCTGGCCATCTTTGTTTGGTTACCCATGCCCTGAATTAGATACATTTCCGGTCCAAACCCTGCCTATAGATAAACCCCAAGTATCTTAAGAATTCGCAGCTGACGAGGACTGTCCTCAGAGAGCGCCCCGTTCCCGCAATTTGCCCACAAACCCGGGGACATCTCCGACAATGCTACCTGCCTTCCGTTTGGGGGGTTCTGTTACATATTAACTCCATTGTCTCCACGAACAAAACATTAGTGGTACTTACCCTGAACCCGGAGAACTTGCAGCAGTTTTCGATCTTCCACGCCATAGTCTTTGAGAGTCCTCTGCTCGATCTTCTTCTTTTTGGCTTTCATGATGCTCGGAAGTGTTGCATAACGTGGCTCGTTCAGCCGGAGGTCAGTAGTCATCACCATCGGTAGCTGAGCCTTGACCGTCTGTGTTCCTCCGTCTATCTCCCTCGTGACCCTGGCAATGTCTCCGTCGATTTCAATCTTGCTAGCCTGCGTAGCCTGCGGCCAACTCAACAAGCCGGCAAGTACTTGTCCTGTTTGACCAAAGTCGTTATCCATGGCCTGCTTACCCAGGAGGACCAAGTTTGACTGTTCCTTTTTAGCCACCGCTTGAAGCAATCTTGCAACTACTAGGGACTCCATGGAGTCTGCCTGCTCCTCCGGCATGTTGATATGGATAGCTCTATCTGAACCCATGCCAATTGCAGTCCGGAGTACATCGTGGCATTTGGGTGATCCTGCAGAAACGGCAACAATTTCCTTGACGGGGTGCTTGCGTTCTCGCAGCCTAACCGTTTCTTCCACAGACAACTCATCGAATGGATTGAGCGAGTGCTTGACACCTTTTCCACGCCTTGGAAATCCTTTCGGACACGAACTTTCACCAAGAGCTGTTAACTACCTTCAAGTTCACACATAAATGTGATACCACGGAATCCATCTCTTACAGGGCAACTACCTTCCGGGCCGTGAACCAATCGGTTGACGTTGTTTGTCCCCACCAAGGCCGAGCGGGTTCGGGCCATGAATCCGAGGCCGATCCCGAGTTACCATGACTCGGCAAACCATCCATGCGGCGAAGGTCACGTCACCATTGCAATGAATCAAGTTGTTTCGTGTGTTGGTCCAACAGAGTTATTAAACACCGGATCAGTATTCCAGACGTGATATCATTCGAGCTTGTAGTGACAGATATTGCTTGGGCTGCCAGTTCACATGTAAATTAACCAGCTCAGTCATTAGTGTCTGTGAAATAGCCATGAACGCTTTGACACGGACTCTTAGGGCGAGCTTGTCTAACGTGCCCTACCCTGTGCGGTGCATCAGCCGGAATGCTTCAACACTGGCAATCCTGGAAGTTCGCAACGGGCAATTATCTTAGGACTCGGCATGCACAATCACCGCTGCTGCCCGCCTTGAAGGCCCCGTTACTGCGCTCCCGTTAGGAGGAATTTTGACGGGAGCCGCAGAGGAGGCAGCCTACATCAAAGGCTTGACCAACGTCATTGCCGGAACCCAAGAACAAGACCACGTTATAGGTGTTGATGAACCCTTTGAGCGGCCATCCATCTCACTCTGATCATTCACTGACCACGAATATGACTCAGCGCCTCCCCGAAGACGCCGCAGCCATAGTTGCCAGTCATGCCAAACAGGGAAAATACACTCACGCTGTGGCAGCGAACTCAGTATTCAGCATAGACGCCTTGATACGCGCTGCCGCCCTGAACGGCCACCAGCCTATCGCGGACGTAACATCAGTCGAGTCTGAAGATGGTGAGTGTCAAAATATTTCTATCTACTACGATTTGTATTCATGAGCTAATATGAGCAGTCTTTGTGCGACCAATCTACGCCGGCAACGCAGTCATGGCGGTCAAGCCCAGTGATGACGTTAAATGCCTCACAGTACGCGCGTCAGCCTTTCCGGCAGCAGAACTCGCAGACGGTCCCGCGCCCATCGAGACCTACAATGAGAAAGAAAGCTCAGGGACCTCACGCAGCACGGAATGGGTACAGGAGGATTTGGTCAAGAGCGATCGGCCTGAGCTGGGAACCGCTGGGAGGATTGTATCGGGTGGAAGAGGTCTCAAGCCTAAGGAGGCTTTCGATCAAGTCCTTCTCCCTCTCGCAGACTCTCTGAAATCCTCGGTTGACAGCGGATTTGCCGACAACGGCTTACAAGTTGGCCAGACTGGAAACGTGGTCGCTCCAGAGCTGTATGTGGCGGTCGGGATACAAGGGGCAATCCAGCATCTTGCTGGATTGAAAGACAGCAAGGTAATCGTAGCCATTAATAAAGACCCGGACGCGCCCATCTTCCAATTCGCCGACGCAGGGCTAATCGGAGACCTGTTTGAAGCGGTACCTGAGCTGACCCAAAGCTTATCGGCTGAATAAACTTGGTAGTTCAACCTATCTACTGGAATATAAATGAGACAGTCAAGATTGTCTATGATTGCCATCCGAATGCCCAATATATATTCGTACACTATCTCCAAGTTAGGCAAGAATGGTCTAACAAGTGCTGGGCATGCAGCTCTTGGTCAGCCAAGGAGTTGAAATTCATGACTGGTCTCTTCTCAAAGGCATCTTAGACTGGAGTAGTATAATCTTCAAATCAAACATAAGCAAGACCAGGATGAACAAGCCATTTACTACTACCAAGTCGAAAAGTTTCTTCGCGCATGTAAGGAATACAGATTTTCATAACATATTATGCAGTAGTTTAATGCTACCAACATCACAGTGATCTGTTCATCCTCTCCTCCAAGGAACCAACATTCAATCTTGCGATATGAGTGTCGACATCTATGCCGCATGCCCTGGCTCTATCCAGCAATGCCGTAGCCGTCTTAACGACGGGTGCATCAATCATGTGACCATTCAGTTTCCAAGCGCCCTTGCCCTGCTTCTGCGATTCGATATCCCCCACAAAGACCTGTGCCGCCCATTGTACTTCCTCGGCAGATGGGCCGAAGGCACGCTGTATGGTCTCGACCTGAGAAGGATGGATGGCTTGTTTGCCGGTAAAGCCAAGGCTTCGGCCCTCCTTACTTTCCTCTTCCAAGGCCGTGCCATCGGTGCCATGGGTCACATCGACAGACACCATATCGATGACGGAAGGAATATTATAGGCTCGACACGCGTTGACGACTGCAGATCGTGCAAAGAGCAATTCCCGCCGATCTGGCAGTTTCGAAAGCCCGACGCTCGCCATGAAATCTTCGGCAGCAAAGCCTAGTCCTGCCAATCCCAATGCTTGACCTGCTCGACATATGTCTAATACATTGGCAAGGCCCAGGGCGGATTCAATCAAACCTATAACATGTATGGGCCGTGACGAGGGTACATTTTCTGTCTGTTGGCAAAACTCCGTCTTTGGAGGCCGGAAGAATATCCGTTGAGGGGCAACATGACGAATGACGTCGGCAACGAAATGCAAATCTGCTGCGGACTGAACCTTGGGCACGACAATTGTGTCGAGGTTATCTACCCTCTTGAGCATCTTTATTCGACCGTCAGCAAAGCACGCAATGGGTAGATTGGGTCCCGAATTCGTACCACTTGAATATCTTGCAGTGCAAGACCAGTATCCACTGCATTGATACGCACAGAGACCTCTTTAGGTCCTCGGATAGACCTTCGCATGGCGTCCCCGGCAATGTGATCCGCGACCAGTCCCCTAGCCAGCTCTTTGGACTCGGCGGTGACAGAATCTTCGAGGTCATATATGACCGAGTCAACATGAATAGTGCTCGATTTGGCCAGCATTTTCTGGGAAGACCCAGGGACTACATCCAGGTGAGCCTTCTCTGCTGCGCAGCATCAACATAATGGAAGAGTCGCTATCTCGCACGCACCATAAAGTAATGCCCGACGAAGATAAGCTGCAGGCGACATTGTTGAAATCCACGAAAAATGAAACCTAATGAAGAACACTCGGATACACAGATTTCCAGCACGATAAAAAATCAAGATGCATATCTATTCACAGCTCTGTAAGTTGGGTGGACCGAGATGAGTGGGTCACATGCACAAATAGGCCAAGTCTGTTTCGGCAACGACATCCGAGGATGCCGGAATTAGAGTAGCTCCTGGGTCCGGTCCGTCCTGCAAACGCGCCCATCGACTGTTGAATAAACAAATCTTATTGACCCTGATCCGTCCGCGCCTGGTTGCCGATATCTCGGAAGTGATCGCCCATGAATGAGACGCTGATCGAAAACGACCCCGGGCAGACAGGCCCAGAGCCGGGCCCAAGACCGCCGCCAAGCCGTCCCCGACGCGGAGACGGCGTCGGCGTCGGCCTACGCACCTCTACAGCATGTCTCATGTGCCGTGACAAGAAGGTCAAGTGCTCCGGCACGCGACCTTGCGTCTACTGCGTCAAACGCGGCCTGGACTGTGTTTTTACTCGGCCGTCCAGGCGGAGACTCTATTCAGTCACGTACGCTACATTGCATAGTCCCCCCAAAAAGAGTTGGCACTTAGCTGACTGACTGACTACCACCAGCCACATACGCAACCTGGAGGAGAGAGTGGCACAATATGAGAATCGTGACGGTACTTGGCATCGCATCACATCATATTTCCCTACAAGACCTTTGGTTGCTGACTTCATCCGAGACATAGGCCAAGCAGGCTCTGAGCAGTCTGCCTCTGCACACAGCTTGCCATCTCCTGGAGTTCAGAGACCGCCTTCATTATCCGGAAGCCAGGTAGAAGGCAGTGCTTCAAATGATGGCCAAGATACGCAGCAGCAGCAGCAGCAACAACCGTCGCTAGCTCCTCAATCTCCACATCATGAGGACCTCAGACCGGCAGTGACATCGAGCCCAAAGCCAAACCCGGGACCGAGAGGTGAGCGAGGCAACATCACCATCTCATGTTACTTCTATCGGATCGTGCTAACCGTTTCACCTCCTTTTACCCAGCTCTTGCGCCTGGGACTTCTCTCTCTTCGAGCGATACATTTAGCTCTGAGCTGAGGACCCTCTTGACTGAGCGATCGCGTCCAAACCCAGGTCCGGTATCCGCTCGGCCTGCTGATGCTACGCCACGGTCTATGTGCCAGAGCCGGCTAGGTACGGACAAGATCAAGTACTGGCCTACAGAAGAAGACGCACACAGCATGCTGAACATTGTTGTCCTGAACGTGGGTATATCACAGCACCTTTTCGACGTTAGAACCTTTTCGGATAATTTATTCTCCCTCTTCAACGATGACGCCGTTGACACTGGAGTGACGGAGCTATGGTATGCTGAGTGTCTCCTAGTCTTTGCAATCGGGAGGCTTCTTCAAGCCAAGTGGGATGACATGTCCAAACCGCCAGGTGATGAGTTTTTTCACGAGGCGCTCAAGCGTATGCCCGATCTGAGCAGCCTGCGAAAGCAAGGAGTCCTGAGCATCGAACTCATGGGACTGTCGGCTCTCTACCTGCAAATCGCAGACCGAAAAGAGGACGCTTATCTCTACGTCAGTAGTTGACTCAGACCCTCAGCCTTGCCAGCAGAAGCTTACATCGTTGCAGGCGAGCACAGCCCTCCGCTTATCGTTAGGTCTCTCTCTTCACAAGTCTGGATCTTACCGAAGTCACAGGCGTTCGGAAGCTGTGCATCGAAACCGGCTCTGGTGGTCCATCTACATGCAGGAACGGTATGTCACCCTCGAGTATAGTGTCGCCATGGCCTGACGCCGTAGCAGAAGACTTGCTGCTGCTGTAGGCTTCCCCATGTCCATTTCAGACGCGGAAATCACTGCAACCCAGCCCGCGGACCAAATCGGATACCAATCCGCTGCTGCGATCGCAGTTAATGCAAAGCTGGCTCAGATTACCGGCCGTATCACCACCAGTTAGTCTAACCCTGCGCATCCGTGTCTGGATACATCTCACTGACCTTTTTCGAGCCATCTACTCGCAAAACAATGACCAGGAGGCCATTTTCATCAAGGAAGTACAGGACATCCTACACTCACTCCGCAAGATCGAAAATGAGATGCCAGTTGAAATTGCAGGCGGATCAAATCCTGCCGAGCTCATACTTAACGAGGCACCGTTGTCCAGCTCACAATTGTCGTCGGCGAGGACAATCGCATCCCTCCATTTGACAGTCAATCAGGTAAAGATCTCGCCGTGTTAATATAGCCTTCTGTTAAGTTGACCGGCGGCAGAACATCATATACGCAGTGCGACCGATCCTCTTGTATATGGCTCGTAGCAGCTTCAGCGGAGGAGACGACTTGTACACATCCATGAGTCCCGCTCTTCGCCGGCTTGCAGATACATGCGTTGAAGCAGCCCGCAAGAGTTTGGTTATTCTCCATGGTTTATGTAAACAAGACATTATTGGTGCGCTTCTTTGGCTTTGATAATCTAGCTCTTGGCTGACACTCTTGACAAACCAGCCAAGCATGCTTTCCTTGACCTCGACTGTCTTTTCTCCACCGGGTTTATTTTCGTTCTCGCAGTCATAATCAACTCTGATAAAGCCCAGGCCTATCAAGGCATTGAAAGTGTCCGGAGCATCCTCATGCATCTCTCCAACCTGGGCAATCGAGCCGCTACGAAGCGTCTGGCCGAGATCGATCAGATGTGCGCCAGCCTAACTCTTGAGACAGAGACACCAGATGTCGACGCGGCACAACCACAAATGCTTATGCAACCTTTTTCTTTTCATGCATCGGGGGCAGCGCCCATGGCATCAGGTGAGCCACAAGGTCAAAGCCTGACCACTGAGAATGCCCTTGGAGAGCAAGATGCCGTGATGGCTGGGGCACAAGACCTTGGGGACATTGTGCTCGAGGGCGAAGATGATTTATACTGGATTTATCACAATCCGTCACTCTCACTGACTGGTGTAGAACAACTAGATTGGGAGACTTTGGAAAATCACATGGTTTAATTCATTCAGATTAATCTACCGTCCGCTTTTCCTTTACAGGGCTCAGCCGCTATCTATCATTCTGAAATCACCCCCTTCATACATAATGTGCCCTCCCTTTCCACCAGAATCTCGACATTTCCCTTGGACTGCTCGCCAGGACTAGTCTTGACGGCATAACGCTCGCCCGAGTATAGAGGTGACAGTGCTCTGTATGTAATCTCACTTGGTCCTGCACCATCAGAAACAGCGTGAACGTCACGCCAGTAATCAAGCAAGTTGATCAGGTTAAGCGGACCGTGCACGACAAGGCCACGATGGTTCTCAACTCCTTGACTCCAGGCCGCATCATAGTGTATTCTATGCGCGTTGAACGTCAGCGCCGAGAAGCGGAAGAGAGATATAGGAGACCACGTCATCTGGCGCTCTGGGTACCCTAACAAACATTAGCGAGAGCCTCGCCCGCCGATGCAATGGCAAACATACCTGTCGGTGAGTGCTGCACAGTTTCGACGCTTGTCTGTGCTGTCACCAAGCGGGTAGGCACAGCAGTGTTCTCCAGGGGCTCTGGGAGCTCTGTGCGGAATACCCAAGACCTATTATCTTTTTCAATATGAGTTGCTATTGATAAACAAGGGACTTCACCTTTGATCGGTCAGAGAGAGCCCCTGCGAACCCCAAAACTCCTTCTCAATAGTAACGACTATCATTTCGGTTCCGTCCCGGCTTTTCTTTGGCTCCGCAGAAAGCAAACAGGTGCGCTCCTCGACTTCCTCGCCAACGCGCAAGGGACGGTCTTTGGCCCATTGCATCCGTCCTCCCGCCCACATACGTCGCGTGAACGGCTCCGGAGCATTAAAGCTGCGATCGGTCCCATCTGCTCCTAAATCAAGTTCCGTTCCGCTTGGTGTGAAATAGACCAGATGGTAGCCTGGTGGCAGGACCGTGCCATTAGCTGGTGCTATTTCAGAAATATCATGTCCAGGGTGAAGGTGTCGACGGTCAAGAGTGAGACTGAGCTTCTGGAGCTGGTTGCCGTCTAGGACTTGTCGACGCGTTGTGACACGACCTTTGTGTTGGCTCAAGAGTTGTTGGGCAACATCCGAACCCGAAGTGCTTGCAAATCGCTTTTGAGAGCTGCGGCTTACCAGGCGGAGTGGACTACCAATACGTGAGGTGCTAAATAGTTTCATGACTGATGGGGTGCGATTAATTTACTTTCCATAGCTCGCAAGAAAGGATGACATCCCTACATGGTGAGGAACCGGCCAAATATTATGCGTCGTTCCCCTCGGGTAGATTAATGTGCAGGGAACTGGCACCTCCGGTCCCGCCATCCCGAAGTCGGCTATCAGAGCCGGAAGAGAAACGCAAGAAACTGCAAGCCTCATTTACGGGTAACTGTCTAGCTCAAGAAGCAAACTTACGAGACTCCAGCCTGTTTGGAAAGACCGAAGACACAAATGTGAAGGCACTTTTCACGTTTCACAAACTGATTCGGGGCCCTAACCCAAGGTTTTCGGTCGGTTGTGATGATAGGCTACTTGTTTATGCTTCCTCAAACTGAGCTAAAACACATGATACTTTGTCCAGAGCCCAAGCTCGCTAACCAAGGTGACTTTTAATAGCTACGGGGAAGCGCCAAAACCTTCTCGCTAATGTAGTTCAGAATCATTTCGCGGCTTACAGGGGCGATGCGTGGGACAAGGCACTCTCTGAACCACCTTTCCACGTCGTACTCAGCCGCGTATCCCATGCCACCATGTGTCAGAACAGCCCGCTCGCAGGCCGTGAAAGCCGCCTCAGCTGCCATATACTTGGCACTGTTACATGCCACCCCCACAGACGCAGGGCTGATCTTGGCATCGGAGGAGCCCTCTTTGCTGCTGTCGTCGTAAAGCCTGGCGGCATGGTAGGTCGCCAGCTTAGCGGCTTCAAGCTTCATATATGCATCTGCGAGTGGGTGTGCTATAGCTTGGTTTTGGCCGATGGGACGCTGGAAGACAGTCCGGTCCCTGGCATACTCGGCTGCCTTGTTCAAAGCTGCGTAACCAAGACCAAGAGCCTCGCCGGCCAGAAGACAACGCTCGGCATTCATGCCATGTAGGATAATCTTGAAGCCCTGTCCTTCGTCTCCGATAAGGCTATCAGCAGGGATGCTATAATTGTCAAAGAAGACCTCGTTTGCATCAACAGCCTTTCCTCCCATCTTCCTTATCTTGCGCAGGTCTAGACCTGGCTGGTCTCGGTTGAGATCAATGCAAAAAAGAGATAATCCATGGCTTGGCTTCTTGGGGTCTAATGGAGCAGTTCGCGCCAACAGAATCATCTTGGATGCGACTTGGGCGCAGGTAATCCAGATCTTTTGGCCGCTGACGCGATATGAGCCATCTTGCTGTTTGGTAGCCGTGGTGGTCAGCCGCAATGTGTCGAGACCACTATTGGGCTCTGTGACGCCGAAACAAACCCGCCATTTGCCTTGGATGATGTTGGGTATTATGCTTTCCAGCTGCTTCTCTGTGCCGAATTTTGCTAGGGGCTGCGTAGCATAGACATTCGCATGGATTGCCTGGGCGCCTGCCATGCCTGCGCCGCTCTCGGTAATAGTTTGCATCATCATAACCGCCTCGGAGATGCCTAGGCCTGAACCGCCGAGGGCCTCGGGGAGGGCTATGCCGAGCCATCCGTCCTTGGCAAGGGCAGCGTGAAAGTCTTGAGGATCCTGTTCAGTCTGATCTCTTTCCTGCCAGTAGGTGTTGGGGAAATTGGAGCAGAGCTGACTGATAGCTTCTCGAACAGTCAATTGCGTATCTGAGAAGCCGCTCGTCTCCATAAGGCGTCTTGAGCATGTGACAGAAAATGAGCGCCTGGTGTACCCATGTGGCAGGCTTCGCCACAAGGAGAGGCTGGAATGACCCTTCAGACGTTGCAGTGCCCTTGCAGTTGATTGTGACATTTTTGCTGGCATCGGGAAGGATTTGATTTTGGTGACTAGATAGCTCACTGAATGGCTCGCTGTAGCATGTGCTTTTAATGCTTTGAGCGAATCGAATTGTTGTAGCTGATGTGCTCGGCTCCCTTGCCCGAGTGTGGCAATGTCTAACCGGATATGGTAATACCCGAGACCTGTGGATCCTCCTTCGGATATCCTATCCATTGCCTGCCTCCAGGCTCCTCATGTTCAGAAGTAACGGATTCCGGAAAACCTCATCGGCCAGCGTCTGTCACAGATTGTGTCTTGTCTTTCCCTTAGTGTAATGGTATACGTGTGACATTGTGTATGCTGCAAAATTCTTTGTCGTGATAAGCAAATGCTGTAATCAATATTGCTGTAATAGCCCAACCAGCGTCTTCTCTCAAGATCATTTAAAACAAAAAACCGCGAGGCCACGAGGCGACCAAGGTTAGCACAAAGATATACTTACAGAGTTGAATACCACCATACGCAACCCTTGCTTGGAGCATGGCACAATGACAGAACTTTCCCGCTTCGTAGAACATCTAGACAGCCATTTTAAGAATCAGGATGACAATAAGAAGAAAATGTTTTGCATCACTTTATTAACCCCCGGAAGGCAGGCCGCGTAATCAGGAAGCTTCTTGGTCTCATCCACAAGCTTGGGAGGGAAGTGTCCATCGCTGATATGCTTTCAAGAATCTAAGACCGTCCTACGTGTTCTACAAGTCACCAAACCAGCTCTCGGGTCGACATTCCAGGTGAACATGGCTTAGCAAGAAGCCTTTTTCTGTTTACCAGTGGAATTGCATCCCTGCCAAAGTGGACCAAAAAATTTAGCTGCGAATTGAGGCGCGACTCTTCTCATTATTGAGACTGGGACAGTGGTATTGAAAAACATATGTGTATCCCTCAACTACCGAAGAAACATGCGATAAATGGCGCAGCCACCTCTTTTGAGAATCCGATAGTTAGGTACAGAGGAGTCCGTTTAATGTTGACTGGCCTAACGAAGTATGTTAGTTCGAGAAGAGCGAAGGACTGGTTCTTGTTGCATGGCTACAAGAAATTCAGGGTCATTAGGTGCGTCACAGACACCTAATGAGACGCAAAGCATGACAGAGCCATCGTTTATTCTGACGAATTATAATAAGTGATAAATCAATGATCCTTCCACGACTCATCAGTTCCATCATGTATAACCAATCTAATAGAGGCACAGGTGAGATATATCACGATCGCCCGCTTAGTCCCGCATAATTTTATGCATCGCTTGGTTTTATATCTTCAGGAACAAGCAGAGGAGCGAGCAGAGGAGCGAGCAGAGGAGCATATGACGGACGGCCGACGGTGGGAAGCGTACAACAAGCGGCTTCACCGCTGCACGAGGGCTCTGGTGGCTGTACTTATGATGGTTGAGATCGATGTCTTGCCGGACACGGAACAGCATTTGCGTATGGTGGAACGTGTGATTGAGTTGAATAACGATACAGCTGTAGAGTTGGACAAGCAGATTGGAGCAATAGGCGGTCATGAGGCTTAAAGGCTTCGGGTCTGTATGCGAATTATATTAATAGAGTTGGAATTAAAAACACAAAAGGCTACTCAGCCGGGGGAGTTACAAGATTAGCATTGTGATTTGAGATCAGACCGATGGTCCTTGTTCTGCAAAAGAATGGAGATAGATAGAAAAGAGCGACTACATCAGTCCAGCCCTCCAAGATGCCATCCGGCTGATCTGGTATGTGAGGCGACTTCTCCTCTTTCCGTATTGGTTGAACTAACAGTGTCAATTCACACAAGTCCGCTCCTGACTTTGGGTTCCCACGTGATCTCCTGCCAATCCCCGTCCAATCGTTCTATGAAGCCCGATTTACGATTCTTTCCGTCACGCCATCGATCCTCCCTCCGAGACCCGAGTTAGCTTGGAAGCGACAACCTTGCCCTTGGTGTCAGACGCAGCTTCAGGGCAAACATAGGCAGTGTCTTTGACCAAGGGACAGAGCTCTAGATCACTAGTCTTTCCGCGCCCTAGGATTTGAGTACCGAAGCGCCCAGTCGAGCCACTCAATACCGAACCACAAACAAGATGATGCCGTTATTTGGCTTGCTCCCAGCAATAGAGATCTCGCCGCCTTCAACAGAGGGATGTCACCAGTGGGTGCTTTGCAGACCTCTGAACGTGCTGTCACTGGGCACCTTGAGGTGGTGATCTTTCAACGCACCACTTTGGCAGTTTCATTTTCTTGGAGATATCTCAGGAGATATATTCTGTCTGCAATAGTCAATTGCTAACCTTGTTCTTCTTCAGCTTCACGTTTGATATTTGAGCTTACATTCGAACCCTCGGGACCAATCCTACATCCTCGTTGCTGCCGCCACCAAGATCGAACTTCTCATCTTCGAGTTTGCGTACTCTACCCGGATGTCCGTCGTTGCTCCACAACGCCAGTCCGATAGTGCCGGGGCATCTGCGGATATAACTCCCTGTTTCTTCCAAGTGCTCAAAAACCTGATTGTTTAAGCTTTCGAGTGTGATCAAATAACCGACATCATCACGCGGCCTACCTCGAACAACTTGTTCGAACACTCGCACAACGACTACCTAATTCACCCTCCTTATCGATCGATGGGCTTATGAACATAAAAGATCCTATCCGAGGCTGTGAGCTTGATTTGAAGGACCGGTCGAATTGTGCGCACTGTTAAACCAAGACTGAAAGTCTGCGACACGGGCTAAAAGGCATGACCCTCTGCAGCGCGCCTCGAGTCAACTTCTCCATGGTCTTCTGTATATCTTCACTCTGCCTTGTGCTTCATTATATGCTCTTGCCTGAACCATGCCTCACTGTCCATCGGTGACAACACTCATTTGAGGTAGTGACGAAGAGTTAACCCGTGATGTTACGTGCCTGACTCATCAGCCGACTCATGAATACCAACACCTCAGCATCGTGATCGGTGTACCCAAGTTAGAACATAACGTTTTGCCTTTAAAGCCAGCAACAATCGTGTAATCGCTTCTCGAATTGTCCCAAATTCTATAGGAGGAGGAAGAGCTTCTCATCGGGCTGAGTGTCTCAGTACAACAGAGTCCGCGCAGTCATGTCATGGCAATCTGCTACAGAGACGGACTCAAATGCACGACAATTGCAACTGGCCCTTCCGTATCAGCATGGCAGTAGAAGGAGGTCAGAGGGCTTAATGAATGTGGAATCGGAATTTACCGAGTGCATTCATGAACCGTAAGCGCTGGGCGCATTTTCACTGCCAGAGGGGAAATAAACATGACAGTTCAGTTCATAACCATTACCGATTCGCCCAAGCACAATAATAGGGAATAATAAAATGTGTGTGTGCATTGGTATCCCTGAATACGAGAAGAACCATCATCAAGAACCAGCCAAATGTCCAACTCGATCCTACACATATTATCACCGATTTACCCCTAAACTCCAACAGACTCTATCCATAAACACCTGGATTCCGTGTTTCCTCTTTTTTCGCTCGCCGCGTGGCTCGGGTGTCGTATTTATCGCTCGGTTCGACATGGGTCCGCTGTGAAGCAATCTGATGTCTCGACTTGGGTATTCATCAGGAGCTGTTGAACACCATGGTCAGCAGGACAGGGTGACATGAATGGATGAGGGCGCTTTCCCACTGCGGGATACGATTGGAAATTCACTGATCCCACTCTGTGAAATCAGTATCCGGCTTATACTTGGCGAAATCTGGTTCCGTTGTGTCCTCCGCCTCGTGGCCGTCGCCCCAGATCTGTCCCTATCTGCAGCGTTGGACTTTTCCTTGGCCTTGGAAAGGTTATCAAGAGTTGACAACTGATTATGGCATTGCGTGGCGCATCTCCTTGTCCTCTCCTGCGCTTCATCACACTCCTCCTACTACGAGGCAATCTCCTCCCCCATCGCCTCACCTCTGGCGCTCTGCGAGGGACGTAGCTGTGCCCGCGGCCGCTTGGCGGTTGAAGCCCTCCGTTGAGGGTAGGATTCTGCGGCGAGCGTGTTTATTGGCGATGATATGGAGCCGATTGTGTCTGTCTTCGGTCTCTTGGGCAAGGCATTCGATGGGAAGTGTGCGAAGGAATTCGTCTGCGCGAATTTGTGGTGGATTTGCACGGGGAGGGTCGTTGCGAGAAACGGAAACGTTGGAGCGTTTGAAGTAATGGCGCTTGAACCAAATAAGTATACAGGTTCGGTAGAGATGAAAGTGTTGTCGTTGTTGCTGTGAAAGGAAAAGAAAATGCGTTGCTACGTCATAAGCTGTAGGAAACAAGCTCCGGCTCTTATGCAGCACGACATCCTCAACTTGAGATCGAATGGCTCTCGACCGGGCTTTGATCTTCACGCGACGCGACATTTAGAAGCCTTTTATATTGTTTTTAGGAGAAAGGAGGTCAACATTGGTCATTATAGCACGCACACTGCACATCGTGGTGTTGTGATGTCTTGCACTGGGTAGTTGTCTCGGTGGGTTACTCTTGCGGCCCTGGTGCTTCAGAAATGGCATAATCACGAGAATAACATTGCACAATTTCACTTGGCAACTTTCATCTGTGTTCAATCTTGATCGATTCAAAGTTATTGACCAATACGAATGTGTTAATTGCTGATATCCAGAACAGCTTTCCTCTTATCACTCTTCCTAGCTAACCCTCGAAACCTCAAAGAATTCGCACCACGAGACAAACAGCATGTCTACCACCAAGCCTGCCGAAGAACTTTTATGTCAGGACCCGATCTCCTTAAAAATATCGCATCAATACTTACAGCATTCTGAATGTTTCTTTGCCCATGGAAAAATTGCTTTGGCCATTGTGGCTCTGTAGTAAATTATTAGCCGTCATGTCATCAACGTCCAGAGGCATCCAGTCATGACTTACTCTTGTACTCGATGTTTGTCAGGGCTTATGGCTGGACATTGTTGTCGTTGGCGTTGGTAGACGCGCTACCCTCGAGTCTCTGGGAGAGCTCTTCGTTCTCAGCGATCTTGGCGGTCAACTCCTCCTCCGCTGCTCTCCAGAAGTCGGTAATCCGCGCCAGCTCGGCTCGCAGAAACTCGAGACGTCTCTCCGCAACATCAAGCTTCTCTCGGAGTTCCGCGTTGTTGGAGAACAGGGTGTCGTTTGCCTCTCGGAGCTGATCATTTTCGTTGTTCACGAAGGCGTTGTCTTCTTCTATCATGCGGACTCGGCCACGGAGATAGTTGATCTCCGGGTTGCTTGATGGTTGTTCCTCAGACATTGCGAATTCTTGTTGGTGTCAAGCTGCAAATCGTTTGTGTTGTCTTGGTTATTTGTGGGAAGGTGTGTACTGGGAAGCGAGGTTTGTTTTGTGAGGGATGAGGATGGGAAAGCAGAAACGGTGAAAAGTCGTTTGAGGACTGTGGGGTCTGAGTATTTGAGGCTTCTGCCTGCCACTGTCACGAATCGTTTAGTGAGCTTTGGCAGTGGCAGAACATGAAGTCACCTTGAACAGCACTGTAGTTTAAAGTGGAACACTGAACGTACTCATCCTACCTGAGCAGTACGCCTCAGCCAGAAGATCTGTTCCGCTGGAGAGGAGACGTAGGCCATGTTCTTGCGGCCTGGTTCACCCTTCCTGAACAAGATCCCCATCTGGGGCGCCAAACATACTCGCCAGCCTGCCATGGCGGTTCGACGTCAAGGCCCCCTGCATCCAGACCACTGTTTACCCAAGTTCCCTTGTTCAATCTCGGGGCTTTAATTTCCTCAAGGCTTGTTCGCATAACGTCAATATGGAAACAGAACACGGAAATGTCGAGAACAAACAAACCGGCCGTCCTTTCAGCCAGAACCACTGCACGACGAACAATCAAACGATGAGCAAAAAGTCAAACTGGACGTCAACTCTTTCCCTTCAACTTGTACGTTGACTAAACTTTTCCCTTGTGTCCTCTATCATCCCTTCTGCAACTGCAAACATCACTGATTCGTGATAGCTAAGTGATACTTGCCCACCGAAACCAGGCCCAAACCTCCCAACGAGCAAGCCCAAAGCCCACCACGAAGAGATCCCTCCTGCCTCCTGTTGACCCTCGTACCGACCGTCTGCTCAACATCCTCTCAGACCACGCAGAAAGCCATAGAAGAGCCAAACTACCAACTCCACCCGATCTATAACCGCATGTAATGACACAAGGCATCGAGACATTCCTAGGAAATTATCTTTCACCATAGAATTGCCAGAAACTGGACTCTTTCTCTCATCTGGTCTGCGCAGGGACTGTAAATTCCTTGATCCCCTGCGCTGGTTTATCTGCATCAAGATTCCCTCTGTGTCTGCCGTTCTGTCACTTGCCCTGCAATCTCTCGTTGATGAATCAGCAAATCTTGAACCAGGCAACCTCAGCGAGTCGACCAAGGTATCAGTGATTAAACCCTCGTCAGGTGGCAAAAATCAAACGTTCAACAATACTGAAGAGTGAAATGGGATTACCTTCGTGAGATGGCAGGTTGCTTCCTTGCCTTCCTTCAGGTCATTCTCGCGGTACAAGGCTGGGATTGGATCGATCCTCACAGACTCAAAGGAAGTCTCACGCTCCGCGTGAGCTTTGTTGAGGCGGATGGCTCGCGATGTCTAATTATTGTAGGTTTCTGAAGAGAGGGGACTTGATCGAGTCTGTTTATCGGCTGGAACGGCAGCTTGGAAAAACTGCTCGCCCATCTTTAGCGTCTCTGGATAGCCGTGCATTCGTCTTGATTGTGTTGGAACATGATATCGTCGTGCAGTGAGTGATGTCATATTGTGTGAGCAGCAGCAATGGCGCTCAACAGTACAGAGGTTGAGTTACAGGGCCATTTAGTGCATGATGCCTTGTATTTCCTCTCTGAAGAGTCAGAATTGGCTTAGCGCTTCATGATTGATCAACCATTGTGCATCTTCATTTCTTAGCAGACCTTGCACCTCGGTTTTCTAACCGTTAATGAATTGGTGTTATATCGACGATGCGTTGCTCCACTGTCCAGTTCTACACAAAAGATACTGATTCACCACTGGACACCTGATTCAACGACACCACTAACCTTTTTGCTTTGCCTATCTTGGTCTCTCAAGATCTAGTTCATACAACTGTCTGAACCATTTATTCTTTAGCAACAACACCCCGCCCAGCCAATGTTTGATCCACTTTGTAAGTGGCATGTCTTCGTCAGTTTTCTCATGGCTGCGCATCGGAGTTAATGATTAATGCTCTACAATTCTTGCAGTTTAATCGCTGGGAGACTTCGTGGTGATACAGTCCTCTCTCTCATTCCTGCCACATTCGCTGGCTATCAAGGTGGCTGCCCCAACCGAAAAGTGTTCAAGCTTAGTCTCAATCATCGGAAGAGGTCCTTCCCCAGGAGAATATGTCCCCGAGAATGGCTTTGAATGTCACATTGATCATACTTTCGGAAGCTGAGCCGGTCTGTGACTCTTCAGAGATTACTTGAGGCTATTTGGGACGCTCCCAGTACTCTGCAGGGATCAACATGAAAATAGAACGACGTCGAATCTCTCGCAGGGTGTCCTTGAAATGCGTAGGTAGTTGGCAGGTTCGATCTAATTTACAAAACGTCTTTTGTACAACAGAACAAAAAAAAAAAAAAAAAACGATTAGACAATCTTCCGCAGCCTTTCGTTGGCCAGAGGAGAAGTTGCCATGGCTGGTTGTGTCGAGAGCTTCGTCAAGAGTCTATAGAATAAGCGGTAAGACTGGTTGATGACTTGGGAATCTAACGATAAGAGATATGTGGATGTCCTTCATAAGACTACTTGGGTACGGAATTCATCAACTTCAAAGAGATTCATGTCAGAAATTATCTATGCTAGAGAGTATACCCCTTCCCTTCCGGCCATATGCGGAGTCGCTTTTCCATTACTATCCTTAATCTCCAGATTCAAGCCTCCAGGACGAGTATCTCAACCATATCACGACATGCTCCAACCATACGGAAAGAGGTTCTCCCATTTCTATATCTTGCATTGACATCGCATCCGACTTTGAGGAGTATTCGTAAAGTAGCCAAACCTGCTTCATCACTTGTAACCACATGTTCTCCTTCCATACCGCTCGCAATGTGTAATGCAGCAGCGCCTGTATTTAGACCGAGAGCATCCGCATCAACATTCTGTTGTATTAAAAAGCAGACTTCTACGCACAAGGCTGTGACGACGACGAAAACCCAGGTCGCTCCAAGCAACGCCATTACAACCCGCCGACTCTCTATCACCAGTATCCGCATCCGCAAACTCAAGCCTGAGCAACCGTAGAGAACGAACTGGCCTGAGAATTGGAACTTAGCCCTGTAGGAAGTTAACAGGTATCTACAAATGAGGTTAGCAAGCGGCGTGGGAGCCAGGCCGATTGAGGTCCTGACCTGAAGCATGAGGCCAAACCAGTTACTGTTGATAATAAATGCTAGCTAAATGCTAGATAGGAGCTCCTCAGTATCTAATTCTGTAATTACAGCTTCTCCTCTTTCTTCTGCTCTTGTCTTTGCTTCGTTTTCCAGATCTGTCTTCCAAGCACCCCAAGACTAGTGTCTTAAGCGTCAATCTCGAAGCCACAAGTATCTGTCGCTAACTCTTATGGGCAGTTCGTTCGGTGCGTGCAGACCAGTAATACAGTTTACCCGCTGCAATAGCATCGTCGCCGCGACAAGGCTGACAGTAATGCAGGTGCTTTAGCCGAGGAAGGCTAAGCTCAAGCTGTTGATTTTCTTCATTCTCTGGAACATCCGAGGGAAGAAAGCTCCTCAAAGGTCGTGGTATCGGCAGCCATTGCTGATCTCGTACGCGCATCATGTTGGCAGGATAAAAGTGATAGGGGGTCCACGGTTCCCCGCGGTAAATATGACCTGATGCAGGGTCCTCAGGTTCTACCCCGCCTTCAAGCATTCCAAGCTCGAGACGCTCAAGTTTAACGCCAGTTTTCAACACCCAGGCCGCAAAGGGACGCGGTATGTACCCGTAGAGTTTGACATGACGAAGATTCGAGGAACCAGCTCTGTGAAGATCAACCTGTTCAAGTAGGGCTGATTCGTTTTCCTGGTCAAGGTAGTTCCATCCAAGCCGCTCATGGCTCGATCACGGTCCATAATCGAGCCTGAACAAAGTGATTGAAGTGCCTGGAAACCCGACTTAACACCGTCAGGTCATGTCCTGACATATGAGAGATTATCTCGAGTATTATCTCTTGAGGGAAGTTTTCAAGATGCATTCTGAAGGAAGAGTTGCGTGAATGATGATGGATGATCGAGATGAGAATAATTTGCAGTGAAAGGTAAACAGAGGATGTGCAGTTAACGAAGTTGGACTTGATGGATGCCTAATTAGTGGAACCAGTTATGAATAATGCCTTGTATAACTCCCATATTATTATGCACGATTAATTGCAGATACCTTCTACCCTACTTCGTAACATTATTGTCAGCTAAGAAATAAAGCTAGCAAGTAAGCTCCAGCAAAAATTGACCTCGAATTCTCTAAGCTTACACAGAGATATGCAAGTAGCGACGTAGTCTTCTAAAACAAGGTACATCCGAAAAGGTTGAAAGTGAGCGTATCCGTCTCTGGCGTGAATGCAAATGTGTTGACAGGTACTCCGTCGTTAACTCGGAAACCATCGGGTGAACCTTTCAGCGACGTGAGTTGTAGGGTAAGTAACAGAAGTTGACAAAAGTCGTCATAGCGAATTCTTCCAGTCACGAATGTCAGATCTAGGCCGTAACCCTCCGTCGCCGTCCAAAGGTCACTCCATTCCTTGCTGTGAAAGGCCATAAACTTCTTCATCGCTGACTATGGTCCCTGCGTTAGATGAAGAGGCCTTTGCTGATTTGATGGCAGTGGAATCTGCTTCGTCGTTCGCTTCTTGGATATGCTGTTGTTTATCAGCTGGTTGGACATGGTGAATTCCAGCCTTATCGACTCGCTGTCACCCTCTTCATGACCTGAGTCACCAGCGTTGTCTTGCAGATCCTATAGTTGCCCCCAGTTAATAAATGGAACCGCTCTATATGCCAAACTACATTACTCTTTGTCCGTAAATATGCTGCAATATATTGAGTGGTTTGGCAGTAAAGAATGACTCCTAGTAACTGATGGATAATAGTTCTTTAATTTGCAGGCTTTTAATATGCAGTGAAGACAGTTTAAAAAAGGATATAACGTTGATCGTTGTAAATATCTATGTCTTTCTTTGTGGATGTTTGTCGCTTCACACGTAATGAGCGTGCAAGCTTGGAAGCCTGTTCTTTGTTGCATGGCCATAGGTACCAACCTACCGAGTGAATGAGAATATGTGAATGCGATGCTTCTGACAGATATATTGCGATGCTTTTCTCTTTCTCAACTGTCTTCTTGCCACTTCTACATCCCCAACCACTGCCATACTCTCTGAAGACACTCGTAAAACGGCACTTCCAGTTCTGACCCTTTGCCTTCCATAAGTCAAACTAACTCCTGTTCTAGGTGATAGTTATCCCGCTATGTATTAAGAAGAAGAAATACTTACTTTCCTTTAACAGGAGCTTCTGGGACGATGGAGACAGAACCTGAAATGTCCAGAGTTCATCAATTGGCGGACCTTTTCATGAAGACACATGACTTGCACGATGAAACCATGGCACTTCTTCCAGGCAACGAGGGGCTCCGCTTTCATCTCCGCGCGATAGAGAGTACTATCCGAAAAGCCCTGCAAGACGCCAAAGTCAACGAAGACGAGATGGACACAGAGCCTACGAACAGCTCGCCGGTCCCCATGCCAGCAATTCCAGTATCAATAGACGTGCAACCTTGTTCATCTTCTCCAATGACAATTGGCAGACAGAGTGTGGACGATTATCCTCGAATCGCGGCAAAGTATCCCAAACGTCCAGAAACCATACTACTTGAAGGGAAAGAGGCGGCTGAAGCGGCGAAAAAGCACCCTGATCGGAAGACGTTTCCGGATAAAAAGCGGAAACCTGGCAACCCGCTCCGCGAGAGACCAAACAAGAAGCAAAGGTACTGATGGGTGAACCGTTAATGGGCAACGTAGCACACAAGAGGGGAGGAGGAAATAGATGAACTGGAACACGAAAGACTTGGACACTGCTAGATATTGGTCACGAGACGGAAAGGACACAGATAAGAGAACCAGAATAGGCTAACACAATACACGACTTGGCCAGATTGTTAGTCCGATTGCTTCTTCGATTGAGAAGTACTCATGCAGTGATCTTAATAATCGAGATTAATATGCTTAAATGAACTTTTATGTCGCCCCAGGCGATGCTCAAGAGCTGCGGCCCAGTGTAATATCGGTAAAGAGAGTAATCTCCAACTCGCGCAAGGAATCATGAGCAACCTGCCAAGAGGGTAGTAACACAAGCCTAAAGTGATAAAAGGTGTACTTGTATGAGCCAACACTTGATATATTCGGACCACAAACCAGACTCGCCAAGGCTTTTTCGACAGGGACCGCCCTGACGAGCAGTACGCTAGGGAAAGGTCAGGAGATGGATACTCGAGACATATTCTTCCGCTGTCAGAAATGTCTCGACCTTCACCGGGCGCGACTGCCATACATGGAGAGGAGTTCTTGTTATATGGACTGGAAGGAATAATGTTTCAAGTCGTTGCTACGCTAAAGCCTTGCCTTACGAGGGAAGCTACTTGTAGTTCGATGCGGCCCTTGTTGCTCAGGCCAGCGAACGATATCGCGTCTCGGCTCATACAATGACTTGGCAAGCATAGGATGGAGCAGGTATTGGCTGGTTTTGCCACTTGGCTCATTCACAACTTCCTCCCGATGTATCGCACGGAAGTGAAATGGGTGTATGTTTGCTAGTTCAGAGAAGAGAGGCCACGTTAAATATGCTGCAGGCAAGTGCCAGTGTTGGTTGAGCATTCATAAAACGTTCAGCAGAGGCGAGACGGAAACTTCTGTCCAAAGAAAGGCGGTCTAGTCGATCGTACGAGACGCAATGGGGCACCGAACGCGGTTGAAGGTGCTTGATCGTGGAGGGGTTGATGGTCTCGAAGCGTCTCATAAGTTAGCAGATCAACAGGCAGCAGCGTAGCAACAGATTGTACAACAACCGAAAGTATGAAAGGCGTCAGGGCCACGCAAAGTGAATATGTAGCGGCTGCCAAAGGTCCTATCGTTCGCCTCCTGGTTTCAAATTGGAGGTACTACTTCCCCGCCTTGTTCTACATAATCCTTTCTATGCAAGAGAACTTATCAAGGTCTTTGCTTCACCCACTTCACATTAGAAAGGCCGTAGAGCATAGCTTGGTGCACTTGAGAAGGTTAAGTGTTTAATAGGGAGAAAGT
The DNA here is from genome assembly GCA_014824365.1 of Fusarium sp. NRRL 66894. Taxonomy (NCBI): domain Eukaryota; kingdom Fungi; phylum Ascomycota; class Sordariomycetes; order Hypocreales; family Nectriaceae; genus Fusarium; species Fusarium sp. NRRL 66894. Next base: position 7,355 of record JABEEQ010000770.1, on the reverse strand, counting down.
CTTATTTCTCAACTATAGATAATCCCATGATGCCCGGACCGTGGATTCCCATTCTCAGAACAACATTATCCCCGCTTATCCTCCGGGCAAGTCCCAATGCTGCTTTTGCAATTGGTTTCAATTACTTTAAAGCTTCGGCCCAGGTCGAGGTCTCGGCTTAGGCGTGGGCCGGGGCCTGGGTTGCGGTTGAGACTGAGATTGAGGCATGGTGTCGAACGTGAAAGTTGAAAGTTGGCTTTATGAGCTTGAAGTAGTAGTAGCTTGTAGCTTGTAGAGTGTGAGAGTAGTCGAGTTGAGTTGGTAGATCAAGCCTGCGGGTGTGGTGGAGGTTTATATAGACGTTTTGCCGCGTGAATCAGGTAGGTAGAGCGATGACTCAATTGGCAATTACGCACAGCCTCGTGGTTCTTGTAGTGAATCCACATGATGAAACACAGCTCTAGACAGACAATACCCTCGCTGTCAATTGCAACAAGTGGCGAATAGCTGGAGGGTCCAATGACAGAACCAAGATTGGAGCGCGATAGGTATCAAGCAGAACGGACAAAACAATTGAATCACTGGGAGACTGGCGATTCTGTTTTTCAGAACCTCAAAATTCGACACTTGACCTTACATAAAAGGCCAAAGGACGCTGTGCTGTTGGCTTCACCAATCCGAAGCGCAGGCATTCACACCCTCCAAGTTCTCAACAGTTCACCTACATTCCGAGTAAAGCGTCAGTGTTCACCATGCGGATATCTCAGAAGGGAGACCTAATCCGTGACCCTCGAACAAAAGAGGGGCCTGGGTTACCACTCATGAAGGGCATTAGGGTGGAACCTATAAGTGAAGAAAATTATGACGACCATACAATCCTGTTTCCCCGCCATTAATATATGGTAGTGAATCCGTGAGCTACATGCAGTGTAAATCTGTGACTTGATGAGCTTTCTGATTATCGGGTAGCCGTACTGTACCTTGCTACCTTGCTCACTGATACGTAATGCTGGTATAGTTCTTGTTGGTTGTTTAATGTTCTGCAAGGCGACAGATCTTAGTTGCAGTGGGGTGAATGGATCGTGTGGAAGGGCTTGTCTCTGGGTTGACAGACGAATTGTTGATGCGAGTGAGAGAGACAGCAAGTCGATTGCCGTGTCGAGTAACAGGGTCGAGGTACTCACGTGGAGCTGTGTCACATAGACTGTGCTTGTTGCCATGGAAATACCATCCTGCCTGTGGTGATCTGGCGCACGTGGGAGACTGGCCCGAACGATAATGTCCTGATGGTTCCAGCAGAAAGACGACGAGAAGCCCAAACGGAACAACGCGCATCGAAAAAAGGATGGTGCAAATATGACTGAGCTGGACTGATTTGTTGTCGCGTTAAAGTAAGTCCGTTATACAGAGCCTGGACACTTGATTGCTTTCGATGATCACTAAAGTCTTCAAAGCTGAAGTAAATATATGAAGAGGTGATCCTAAACTTATGATATGGCTCACCATAACATCCTTCATTCCATAAAAGTCCAGTCTAAAAAGTGTCAGATTCTAGACCAGCATCCATGATTTTGTCGACAGTGACATGCTACCCGAGAATACTTTTTGATTCAGCTAGTGAGTACTCATGAAGCTGTGTCGATCAGAGTCAAAGTTTGAGATGAAGCGTGAACGGTAAGTTAGTCGGGGGAACGAGGGAGTCTGCTGCCACTCACCATATTGATTGGTGAGCATTAGGCGTCGCAAGCGTCGAAGGCGGTGGTGAAGATACTGGCCTTGCCGTCGGTGGTCTTATTTTCAGAATTACTAAGCTGCTCTGTGCAGATCGTTTCCTTGAGACAATCATCGACGGTCTTGACAGTGCAGAAGTTGTTGCCATGGACAGTGGCGAGTTCTTGATGAGAGAGTTGGGATAGCCTCGGGAACAGGTCCGGGGCAATGATAACGAAGCACCTAATGGGCTCGAATATGCAAACTCACAGACCAAAGTATGTGGAACAGACTTGTATTCAAACTAATAGAAATGCGGCGGAGCACAATTTTGGACTCTGAGTGAAGATGAAGCACGCGGTTGATAGCCTGGCTAGGGGGGAAATGATGGTACAATTGAGCTCATCATCCATGGCTGATAGCGATGACAAGACTGGAGCAAGGAACAGTAACGAGGCACCCCATATGAAGCCGGTAGAGCATTTAAACGACAAGGGCATCAACTACAGCTGATACTATCCTCTCCTTTCTTTCGTCGCCGACAACCCTGACACCCGCTTCACCATCCTACCACTGACCTCCGGCTAATGTACCTCGGAGGTCAGATCAAAGAACCAGAGGTTAAAGGAAGTTCCTGCCAGGTTCACAACTCAAGAGCCAAATGCGGTGACGCGGCTCATTCTGTTGTTTCGGTCGGAGTTGGAGGCATGCCGAATTTGAAGGCACTCCCTTGGGTAGTGTCGCAAAACGATAGGGATCAAATCGAAGAGAGGGCGGTTCCTTCGACGGCATGTATCAGGTGAGGGGTGGTGAACTGGTGACTTGTAGTCTGGCGATGGAGCTGCGTAGCTGGGCAGCGGTTATTGTGTAATAGTGCCAGCGGAATTTCGATTAGCTGTGAGCAGGTAAAATCGCGGCCAGGAGTTGCCGTGAAGGTAGGCCTCGTACCCAGGCTACATAGCGATCGGTCAAGATGGGGAACTAATGAACAAGATGTGAGGCAACTTGAAGCTGAGGATTCTGTTTTCTTCTCATCAGTGAGGTCGGGCTCAGCAGCAATGCGGCGGCGGAGCTGTGCGGCGGCAGCGTGAGGCGGAGCTCGATCAGACCTAAATTGCCAGAGCTCCAGTCTGAGGCTGGAGTCATAGATGAGGCCATGGTATGGGCAATAGGCTGGGGGCCAGAAAGGACGCTGTAGCGGAGCTGGACGGAAGCGATGGCACGTCCTTGATGGTGATTAATGAATCGTGCGTACAGATTATCTGTCTGCATGCGAGGGCGGTTTCCGTGGCTTTGGATGGAAGGACAGAGGCAGTCGGCGGCAAGGTCAGGAGCGTCAAAAGCACGCTCTGGGCGGTAACACGGTGGCGGCACTGGGTGGAGCTGAAACTGGCAGATTTGGGGCCTGCTTTGCAGCCCTGGGCCGCCTCGAAGCGCGGAACTTACGCGGTTTTATGTCATTATGGCTGTGGATTGACCTCTTTCTCGATACCAAGCTTGCGCTCCTTCTTTCCAGACTTCTGCTGGGTATTATCAATGGGCGCGAAGTTCCCTATAGTATATAAGATCCATCGACCATTGAAAGACGTCAATAGCAGTGATGGGATCCCACGTGCCGGAAGACGAATCTTGACTCGTATGCAGGACGGTCGGAGAGAAGACAGACATACCTCCCACTGCTTGCACACATCTGCGAGGGTTGGACGAGAAAAATGTGGCTGTACCCCAGGAGGGACCGTTCTCCAATATCGCATGGCTTCCATTTCACTCCTTTCGACAGAAACTTCAATACCAGTGATGGGGTCACCGAGCCCAAGAGGCTTCCAAGGCTTGAAAACCAAGGTGGCCAGAGACGGATGTCTTCCTCGTTGTCCCGACATTTCCAATGAGCTTCATCAAGAGGATAAAGTTTCTAGTTGCCATTAGACAGGTCTCCAATGTCGCATTGCTTCTGTTTCCTCGCCTGTGGCGGCAAGGTCCGATGGGGTCACCGAGGGGAAGGCCTTGGGGCATGGCTTAGATATAATGCGGTCAAAGAGGCAGGGTACCATCTTTCCAACCTTCTTCTGGTCGTCAACAAGCAGAGTGTGGTTCGTCGGTGGCAAGAGAGAGTCTCCAATGTCGCATGGCTTCTGCTTCACTACAGGGACATGAATGGGCTCGTGAGGTCGGTGGCGGAAAGGGGTCTCTCAGCCGAGTCGTGGTCCGATGGCCCCAGCAAGTCGATAGCCGTCGCCTTTGTTCGTGGTGACTCTCCAATGTCTCATTGCTTCTGTCACTCCGACCCAGAGGACGTTGATACCAGTGATGGGGCCACCGGGAGTATGAAGCCGAGACTTGGTTTGATTGCTAGGACGACGAGAGAGTCGGGCGGGGCCACTGTCTTCGACATCTGTTGAGCGTTGGAAAGCAGGATGTAGATTTTGGTTGCCGACCGCTCCCGAGTGCCGCATGGCTTCTGTTTCCGCCTTGGATTCCGGTTCCGCTTCGCTCCGCTGGCTGGTAAGTGAGTGAACACCAATGATAGGATCACTTGTCTCGAGGTCGGCTTCACGAAATGGCTGTACGGTATGGGCGTGTTGGCTGCAGATGATGATGTCAATCGTGGAGTTGGTGTTGCTTGACAATCGCTGATCTTGTCTTGCTGGGAAGGATGCCGATGATGAAAGCGGTCTCGCAGGGTACTTAACATTATGCGTGACGAGAATGGATCGTAGAAGTGAACAGTGACCGAGCGTGGATCAAAGTGTGATTGCGGAGAAATAATATGTGATGACAAGCGATGATTGATGTCAAGGTGATGATGGAGGGAAATGTTGGGGGACGAGGATGTTGTTTCTCACATGACGGGAGGAAAGTGCATAAGCTGGAGCTGAAGCCACACGTGACATGTGACAGACTCAGCTTTGCGAAATGGTTGCAGCAACTGAACTTCATCAACACCAACAGCAGCATGACCAACCCTGCATTTTTTCATCTCATCATCATCACCATCATCATTTCATCCATCTCTCATCACGACACGACTTATCTGCGCCGCATTCATCTCCATCGCATCGAGCCCAGCTCATTCCCATTCGCCGAGCCTCTTTTCTTGACGTAGCGTGCGTGACCGTCACCCCGAGCTCCCTCCTTATCCAGCAAGATGACGCTCTGCAGTTACCCCGGCTGATGCGGCCTGCGAAACGAAATGCCGCCGCGGATGAGCACGAGACAGGTGCGGCCTGAAACACCATCCCACCTTATCATCATCCTCGTTTATGTTCCCAAACTCTTTTCGCTTATCGCGCACTTCCTTGATCTGGAGTGCACGCATCACGCCCTGACCCTGTCCCCAAAGGCCTCCTCCGCCGCGGAACACGCCTTCGACTGGAGGAGCAGCCTTTTACGTCATACCACCATCGATCTTTACCTAAACAATGATCTCAAGCACATATCAGACCCAGCCAGCATTTCCATCTCCCAAAGCTGACGGCACTCTATTAAATTGCGCATGGTCAACTGCATCGTCACTAGCATCCCGAGTACGCACCAACTCTAAGCTAATAGTGGAAGGGTTTGGGCTAGAGTCAAGATTTACTGTCTCAATCGAATGGCAATACTGGCATTTTGCCAGAAGCTTCCTTCCGGGGCCGGCGAAGTTCTTCATATGACTGGTTTAGAGCTGGAGACCCTACCACGAGGTCTCTTTCCATAAGAATGCTAATTCTTCAGATGATGGTCTCGCTGCAACCCTTGTCCCGATATTCGAGATTCACAGCACAAACATCGCAAGAAGGTCACGCTCTGCAACGTCAAGAAGATCTGATCCATGGTAATTAATCTACCTCCAAACAACGCTACTTCCGCATAACTTTCTCAGTCCTTACCCTGGATCTGCTCATCCTTTGATCTTACTAGCTAACAAGCTTGCCCAGTTCGTAATTAACATCAGCCAGAAACTGGCAACTGTTTACAGGAGTGATGTGACCATCATAGCAGCCATCAACCCACTCTTCACCCTCAGTTTTTTGCCGTTTCTGTTCTCTGACATCAACAGCATCTTCATCTTGAGCCGAGCCACCAGGCCTCTTCCCTGTCCCTGTTTCGTCCTGTGAGGTCCTTGGTCTCTTAGACGGATCTCCAATACTAGAATGTGGCCCTGGCGTTGCAGAAAGATCAGAGCGTGCCGTAAAGGGAGAATTTGCCCCAGACGTAGCTGTCCTCGACACCAGAGTCACGATATCTAGGGGAGGCATCTTGGCAGCCATGTTCTCAATGCAACACATATGATAATGATGAGCAAGAGCAGCACGGTCCACATCTTCCGGGACATTGGCTGTAGCGCCATGATAATCCAATACCGCATCATAAGGAACAAATGCTCGTATGCGGAGTGTCTCTGGATGAATCGAGAACAGCCGGGAATCAAAGAACTCGTGGACATGACTCATCATCAGGATGCCGTTGCTTGGAGCCCATGTGGAAATCCACGCCTCTCGTAGTCTTCGGTTACTGAATTGAGTGTCTTCGCTGGTTTGAGGATCAGGGTAAAGATGAAATTGCTATTGCGGAACGATATGACATGCTTGGAGCGAAGGACCAATAGCTGGACTGATGCACCAAGACTGACCTTTGCCCCGTCACAGCGCATCGTTTTGCAGAGACCATGACCGACAAACGGAACGAATCCATAATATGTTGCGCGTAGCCACGCTTGATCTCCTCTTCTGTCACAGGCACGATCATATCACTGACATCCTATCCATCTTAAAAAGCATCCTTGTCTGGAGAAACAGAGCCGGAGTTGTCTCGCTTTGGAGACTGAGAGCCTGTTCGTGGTTTCGCTCTTCGTCGAAATGGCATCCGCGCAATTCTGGCATCGTCCGATGCTTTCTTTGGAGGGAGATATCGCGGTTCGTTTCGACGTTGAGGACGAGGAATGTGTTGCGCGCATCCATCTGAGGGAGGTGAGTTTTGGCCTGAAAAGTTCAGATTAAAAGCATACCTTTCAAGTGAGCTTCAAGTGATGAATCTGAAGCGAGATCGCATGATTTATGACGCACAATTTGATACCGCAGCACGGCTCGCTCTTGAGGATCACGACATGGCAAACTGGGTATTACATCTTCCAAAGCCGACTCTTTCACAAAACAAGGAAGCGATGTATCATTCCCATGACGTTTATCCAAACCAAAGGCCACGTCCGTCCAAGGATCCTGTTCTGTCGCACCAGGAAGGTCAAAACATAGGCGCAGCTCATCAATTAAGTCGCGAAAAGTCACGAATGAGTTATCGGGATGTTGATAAATGCCAGCAAAATGGTAAGCGCTTGGATTGTCGAGTAGATGAATGTTCTAGCCGTAAGAGCGCATGCGCGGAGTGACTGTGGCGTTGGACATGATGAGATGCGATGGCATGAATTGGTGACATGTTTATTGTGGACTGTTGGGGTTGACTGACAATCTGCTAAGCATATCGATCGATAAGCGATGGTTGTCTGGGCGACGTTCTGAGTCATCATTGTCAACCAATTGACTTGGTCCACTTGACTCTATTTTTAGTTAGCGCCACTACCCTGTGCCAGATCACTTTTTTTATTTTCCAAGGACACATCCATCCATCTCAAAGCCAAGATTTATTATCAGAAGCATGAAATTAGAATTAATCATTATATAATTTATTTT
>JABEEQ010000769.1:0-22887 GCA_014824365.1 Fusarium sp. NRRL 66894 | reverse complement strand
CAAGGGGGCTTGGAGTCAAACGGGACTTTTTGAAAAATTTTTCATTCGTCCCCTACGACCATACTTCAGACGTAATCAAAAAAGCAATGTGATGATTTCCGATGGAACTAAATTCCAAATACAATAGTCATTGTTCCATGCCAATAACTTCAATTCTGATCAAATAATGTGTAAGTGGAAATTGGCAGTTTGTATGGGGAAACTTTTTTTTTGCTTGCCGGTAGGTGGGTACTGCATGGTAGTATTTTAGTGTAATTAGGCTGACGGGTTCCCGGTCCTTTGACTTAGCTACTATTCGTTGCAAGCCCATAATTCTGCAATCGATGCACCACTCTTAAGCAATCATGCGGGTTATCGGTAGATAGGTATATGAGTAATATGGTCTTCGGTTATAGAGACTGTACTATTAGATAGTTTGGAGTTCGTAATACGGAGTAGTCGTGGATCTTTTACTCGTGGTAGCTGGAACAGAACACGCTTAACTTAACAAGCTCGGGTGAAATTTCAGCTTTGGCCTAGTCAGCCACAGTAGACGGATCGGACCAACTATGAACGATAATCCTGAGACATACATATTCCAGCTTATTCGATTATCACAGGAACGCTGCCAGCAAGCGAGAAAGAGCATTGAAGGGGAGAGGATGGGTGGCAATCATTTCTCCACGGCAATCTTGCTAGAACTATCGATAGAACACTTGACAAGCACATTTTCCTTGCGTCTAACAGTCAATACACTTAGCTTCAACCTAGCATGACAATGCTATCATGGAACTGATATCTACTTCGCCAAACTCAAATTCTGGATCTTCTCGCAAAGTCCTTCCAGCATCTCCCTCATTCTCTTCTCCGTGCAAACCTGCTTGTTCGCAACAATTGTCACATGTAGATATGGTCCCTCAGGCTCAACTTCTCCAATAATCGCAAAGTCATGGAATGGCGCCTCATTTCCACCCCCGTTATCTCTTGACATAGCTCCCATCTGAACCCGCTGGTCGTCCACCTCACTGTCAGGATGGTAGTCAAAGTTCTGGTACACGACACAGCAACCAAAGTTCGTCGTTTCTTGTGGCCACTCTGTGCAGTTCTTCTTGATCTCATCGAAGCCTAAGGTGTCGAAGGGCAGACTGCTGAGATGCTGATCCTGCGTCTCGCGGAGTAGGTCGACTTGACTGTCGTGCTTGGTTGTGCGAATGCGGACTGGGACTGCATTTGTGCATGGACCGACGATTTCCTGCGAAGTAAAAGACAATCCTTGTCGTCCAGACACAAGTCTTCCAAGAACGACATCATCGGATCCAGCTTCTTGTGACAGCATGAGGGCGCAAGCTGTGGTGAAGACGGTCGCTTGCGTGATGCTGCTGTCCGCCATGGCCTGGAGAGGAACACTGATGATTTGCGTCGCATGACAGGTTCCCACGAGTCCGGTTTGCTGTGTGTCGCGAGAGCCCTGGATGAAAGTCATGGATGAATCCTGCAAGGTCGAGCTCCAAAACTCGTAACCTTCCTTGCGGCTGTTATCCATATGCTGCATGTACCGAGAGAACTTGGGTGGTACTGGAGGAGAGCTGCCGTTGTAAAGCAGGTGGAGAGAGCGCACAATCTGTTCCAAACTCAAGCCATCGTACAAGGCGTGTGATAGTCGAAGGAGCACTCGAACTGGTGCGCCCTGCTTCTTCAAGATAGTGATACGTATCAATGGCTGTCCAAGGCAGATCGGCTTTGCCAAATCCTCATCAAGGAATGCACGAGTCGCGCTGTTGACATTGTCCTCGGTTGTGATTGTCTCGATGGGCACCTCAATGTGTTTCAGAACAACTTGATAGAGCTCATCCGATACACGCAAGAAGACGGTCCTGAAGATGTCGAAAAGCTCAACCAACGATGCACATGCCGTGATGAGCTTGGAGCAATCCGAGTCGGATGGGAAGTCGATGTAGAACGGTGTAAATGTCTGCGGTTTCTTCGTCGCGGGGTTGAACAGGAAAAGTCTCTGCATCTGCGTAGGAGGATAGACATCGACAATTGTATCGGGAGTGCAGTTGAACTGAGGGGAGAGTTCACGTTGGATGAACTCTTGCTTGTCTTCAACGCGAAGGAGCTCAAATGGAGCCATCTCCTCGATCTCCTCGTCGTAGCCATAGCCCTCTGACTGAGACTGGAATTGAGCGCGACCAATCTTACCCGCGAGTTGCATGAGAACCGGGTAATCGAAGATATCCTTAACAGATACCGAGGTATCAAGCTTCCGACCGATACGCGCAGCAAGCTTGGATGCCATGAGAGAATGACCACCAAGATCGAAGAAGTTATCGGTGATACCAGCCGCAACCCCAAGAACATCTGAGAACTCGCTACACAGCAGTGCTTCAACTGCGTTGCGTGGCGCCACTCCTCCAGAAAACTGCTTCCCCTCTGCGTTGAATGAATGTGTCAGGACAGAGCTATGCAGGGTCAATCCCTGACGAATGAGGGCCGCGAGATCAGCGATGACAGGATGGTCGAATACATCTTTGATTGACACGCGCGCGCCCAGACGACGACTGACGCGTGAAGTGAGCTTCGTCGCGAGGAGAGAGTGACCGCCGAGTTTAAAGAAGTGGTCAGTCGTGCCGACCTCCATGCCAAAGACATCAGTAAACTCTTCACACAGCATGGCTTCAATGTCGTTCAGTGGGACGACCTGTTGAGGCGCCGGCTGGGATTTCGGTGCAACCATGGCCCTTCGAGTAAGGTCTTTCCGATCGACCTTGTCATTGGCGTTGAGCGGCATCTTTTCAATGACCACGATACGTGACGGGATCATGTAAGATGGAAGCAAGCCCTGAAGCTGCTCGCGAATCTGAGAGATGAAGCGACTGTTCTGGAGACGCTGAAGAGGTCGGTTCGTAAGGGCAGATCCTAAGGCCTTGTCGGTTGGGAAGTCGATAAGAACACGGCTTGAGTGACCGGGCGAGTAGTGGTGGAAGATAGCATCAAGCGCACCACTCTTGGACCATTGGCGTGCTGCGCTGACCTCGACCCGGAATCCTGTCTCTTTGCCAAGTTGAATAAGATCAGGTACGGAGAGAGCTGTGTAGGCTTCAGCGTCGGAGCGGACAGCTGAGATCCACGCTTCGCCGTCTAGCTGGTTGTGCTCATCGTCTCTATCCAGTGAATCCGCGATGCGTCGCTCGAAAATGGTCTTGCTGTATGGGATATTGCCTATAGAAACAGATGAAGCGCCCTTCGAGTCCTTCAAGAGACTGAGAAGGCTTGCATGGTCAAGTTGTGACGCCTGGAAGTCAAGCCAGTCATCCTGGTTGATCGAGTGCACAACCTGTTCATCTCCATCTGCGCGTACGTGCACTACAGCCGCATAACGATAAGCGCTGAGTTCATTCGTTGCACGCATATTCTTAGGAAGAATCTCGACGTGGGCGACGTGATCAGGAAATCTGCTCTTGAGATCTGTGAAGAAAGTCGGATTGACGAGCAATTCTTCCTCGCGCGCTTCAATCTCAGCCATCTTCTGTCGCACAGCGTCTTTGGTCGCTTTGTCGCCTAATAAACGCAACGCTCTGGCAGCGAGAAAGTGAGGATTGGTAGCGTGAGAGCGCATGTCGCCAAAGAATAGCCGTTTGACGCCCGGAATGTGAACCAGAGTGTCCGCGACTCCAAGTAGGTACTCGGGGGTAGGGAAATATTGGGCTACCGAGTTGATGACCACCAAGTCTGGAGAGATGCCAGGTAGCTTGCCCACGTCTGTCGCTGTACCGACGTGCACCTCTGCCTTGCCTGCGAGAGCCGGGATGTGCTTGATGGTATTGTTCACAAAAGCAGCCGCTGAACTTGATGGTTCGAGTCCAACGTAGCTTTCAAGCCCTGCACCAAGATTAAACAAGACCATACCACTACCAGTGCCAATCTCGAGAACTCGACCGGGCGCTTGGCCATCGAGAAGTGTGTGCATAGTGTCATTCAACCACTCATGCATCTCATCCTTATCAATCTCGCTGCCGTCATACATAGACGTCCAGCCTTTGAAGTCGTTGCCGATATCAGACTGACTGATAGTGTCGATGTTGGCGTAGGCATTACTCTCAAAGAAGTCTTGCCATCCTTCCACTTGGATGCCAGCTTCTTCGTCATGCACCTGCTCAACAATCTGGTCGCCTTGTGTAACGACAAAAGCGACCATTTCAGGCTCTTGGCCTGGTAGATCACGGATGACGACAACAGCATCGCGGACTGTGCTCTGGCGGAGAAAGGCACGCTCAACCTCTGCCGGCTCGACACGGTGGCCTCTGATCTTGACCTGTTGGTCCATGCGGCCAAAGAACTCCATCTGTCCATCTCCTACCCGGTAACGAACTCGATCACCAGTGCGGTACATTCTCATGGTCTGTCCATCAACCGTGGCCTGGATGAAACGATCTGCGTTGAGAGCTGAATCTGTGTAACCCCGAGCGAGTCCATCTCCAGCAACCACAAGCTCTCCCATGACGCCAGCAGGGACGAGCTGCTGATTTGAATCCATGATGTATGCGCCTGAATTGTTGATAGCTCGACCAATAGGAACTCCATTGATGAAGGAATCGTTGTCGGCGATTTCGTAAACAGTGCTGACAACTCCATTTTCAGTCGGACCATAAGCGTTGAATACGTGAGACTTGACGAGCCTCTGCGCGGAAATTGCATCATGACGATCAAGTCTGTCGCCACCAATGATGAGCATATCCAGTCTACTCAACGTGGCAGGATTGCTGTCCAGACACTGTTTGAGTAGCGCAGGCGTGAGAATAGCAGCGTTGACTTGATGTTGCGCGAACACAGTATCGAGTGCTTTGCTGTCCAGACTGGCCATATAGTCGATGCAGACTACTATGCCACCGTTGAGTAGCGCAGAGAAGATCTCTAAACCAGCGGGGTCGAAGGCGATATTAAAGAGATGGGCAATCTTGGCGGCTGGTGGATACTTGGATACTATGTTGTTTTCCTTGACAAGGCGAACAAGACTGCGGTGCTCTACCATGACGCCTTTGGGCTTTCCTGTCGAGCCTGATGTGAAGATGACATACGCCAGGCTTGTCGGACCAGGTCCCATTGCAGCATGGCTGTTGAGATCATGTGTATGATGATGTTGCAGTGTGTCGGCGATACGAACCATTTCCACATCGGACATCTCAATCTTGGGAGCGGTTGTGTCAGTTCCAAGAAGCACAATCTTCTGTCCTGGTAACGCAGATAGGATGGAGTTCAAGCGAGCGGTAGGTGAATTGATGTCGAGCGGAAGATATGTACAGTTAGCTTTTAGGATACCGAGGAAAGCAACGACTGTCTGGCATGATCGTGGGGCCATCACACCCACCACCGCCTCGGGTGCCATCTTTCGCTGAAATAGCCAATTCATGAGTTTATCTGAGTCATGGTCCAACTCAGCATAAGTGAGACTTGTTGAAGAGTCAACAACAGCCTGACGATCTGGGTTGGCTGATGCGATGTCGCGAAAGATGTCAGCCACGCTTGAGTCGCGGGGGTACTCAGGCCTCGCAATATCCAACAAGCCCATCTCGCGCAGCTGCGAAAGCCCATCCATTAGAGGAAGAACCGAGATGCAAGTTTCGGGGCGACCAAGGCCTTGACGCAGGACTTGGAAGAACACAGAGACCACGTTCTGTATATTCTCAAGCTTGAAAAGATCTGCTGCAAAAACAAGATTGCCACTGATCTTGTTCTTCTGCTGGAACAGATGAAACTCAACATCGAAGCGGGTATACACCTTGTTCGGTACAGCTTCTCGGTCAAGACCCTCCAACTCAAACATGCCCAGATCGGCCTGAGAATGGAGGGCGAAGATAAGCTGCGTCAACGGATTGCGGGACACATCCCTGGAGCCTGGTGTGAGTACTGAAACGATTCGCTCGAAGGGTACGTCTTGGTGCTCAAACGCCGCTGTGACGGTCGATCGGACTTGTCGCACGAGGCTCTTGAATGTGTCTTCGTCATCAACGGTGATTCGCATACATTGCGTGTTGACGAAGAAGCCAATCATGTTCTCCAGCTCACGCCGGTTTCGATTGGCGATGGGTGTTCCAATGATAGCGTCATCCGCGCCTGTGAGACGATAATGCGCTGATCGGAAAGCAGTCAACAATACGGCGAAGGGTGTAACTTGGTGTTGTTTGCAGAATGCCCCGAGCATGTCGTACAATTCACCATCGATAGTGACTGGCACGACGCCTGCTTCGCCTGAAAGAATAGTTGGTCGTGGGAGATCTGTCAGGAACTCGGCTGGAGAGCTATCGGCGAGTTGGCTGGTCCAGTACTCGAGTTGCCTCTGATGTTCGGCCTCTTGCTCCGGATGCTTCTGCCATGTGGAGAAGTTGCGGTAGTGTGTTGGGAGTGGGCTGACTGTTAACAGAGGATCACGGCCCTGAAGAGCTACCGCGTAGAATTGACTGAGTTCCTTGCCTAGGACGTCGATTGACCAGCCGTCTGCGATGATGTGGTGCATGACGAGGGAGAGGATGTGGTCTTCCTCACCAAGATGTATGAGTGATAACCTCCAGCCTGCCTGAGTTGCGAGATTAAATGGAGTGGTCTGATCCTTGTGCAGGCAGTCGAGGTAATTCTGGCCTTCTGGCACATTAATCACCTTCAGCTCCTCAAACAGGCTTGTGTGAACAATTTGCACACCCACACCATCTTGCTCCTCAAACGTCGTGCGCAAGGTCTCATGCCTCCTCTCCAAGGCTCGCACCGCGACAGTAAGTGCGTTGACGTCCAACGGCCCACGCACACGAGTACCGTAGGGGAGAAGATACCACGACGCACCAACTTCCAGCTGATCCAAGAACCACAGCCTTCCTTGAGCAAACGACTGCTCAACAGGTCCGTCGTATGCTGTCCCTGGGATAGGGCGGTACGAAAGTGAGTCTCCCTTCATCACATTGACAAGACCAGCAAGCGTGGGGTTCTCCAGAATGTCGGAGAGTCTGAGAGGTATCCCCCCTGATCTCGCCATGTTAACCATCTTGGTGGCGACAATGGAGTCTCCGCCTAGCTGAAAGAAGCTTTCGCCAGCGCGTTCAGAGTTGGGACCAAGGTTCAGACCTCTCAGCCAAATCTCCCTGAGTTTGGATTCTGTGCTAGTTATTTGTGAGACGATTGTTGAACTCGAATGAGATGCAACCTTGTTCGCCTGGCCACCCAACAACTTGCTGGCTATGGATCGTAGACTCCTCCGATCGATTTTGCCAGTGGCAGTTCGCGGAAGATTCTGCATAGAGATGTAGTATGATGGTATGGAATGCTGCGGAAGAACTTCCTGCAGCTTCTCGTTGATCTTTCTGGCCGCACCGTGGTCCAAGATCTGGGTGTCAGGCCCAGTGCTCTCATACGAGTCGACCAAGAAAGCAGCAAGTATCATGGTATTAGGACGCTTGATAGCTTCCACAACGACCATGATGTCATTAGGCATCTGTTCTCGCAAACAAGCCTCGACTTCGCTGATCTCAACTCGCTGCCCTCTGATCTTGACTTGAGAGTCCATTCGTCCCAGACAGACGATACTGCCATCAGATGTGTACCGGGCAAGATCTCCAGTTCTGTAGAACTTGTAGCCGCCAGGGAGCTGCTTGGTAGGATACCAAGCTGGACTGTGGCTGAAGAATGGCGACTTGTCTGGCGGTGGAGCAACGATGTAATCACGTGCAATGCCTGGACTCTCAATCACCAACTCGCCAACGCAACCAATTGGAGCAAGTTGACTGGGATCTTTAGGATCAATGATCCATGAGCGAGCGCCCACAACACGACCGATGTTGTTGGGCTCTACAGAGTCGGGTCTGACTCTTGTAAAACTGCAGATCGTCGAACTCTCGCTCTGGCCATAGGCATTGAGAAGTTGAACTCTCGGAGCCCACATGTCCCTAATCGACGCAGAAATCGGCTCTCCGACCAAGACCAGCGTGTGCAGTCCAGAGATGTTCTCTGGCTCGAAGGTCCCAATATAAGAGGGTGTTACAATCAACCAGTTGACATTGAACCTTTTGATGAAGCCTGGAACATCGTTGATTCGATCTTCATCGGAAGGAATGCAAACGCAACCGCCGTGCATCAGCGTTGTCACAGTTTCGACCAGACAAGCACCGAAGGCATATGATGCGAATTGGAGAGCGCGTGTGCGATTATTGATTCCAAGTTCTGGGCCGAACTTGGTTGCGCAGGAGACAAAGGCTCGATGCTCAACCATGATGCCTTTAGGCTCCCCAGTGCTTCCGGAAGTAAAGATAGCATAGGCCAGGTCCTTCGGCTCCACGGAGGCAGTGAAGTGACTTTGGTTGGAGGGCAATGATCCAATGAGGCCATCATCTATTACAATGCAGCGGCTAACAATGCCGCTCAAAGTATTGTGATGGAGTTGAGATGTGAGAGCCACTTGCGCTGAGGTTTGCCGACAAACCTGAGCCATTCTAGCCGGCGGGTCCTTAGGATCAATGAGTGTAAAGGCTTGACCAGCCTTCAGCACGGCGAAGATTGCAGCGATGACCCATTTAGACTTCTCAAAGCAGAGTGGTATAATCGCCTTTTCCTTGCCCAAGTCAAGAGAGTGGATGTATGCTGCGAGACGGGAGGACATGTCATCCAACTGAGCATAAGACCAATCTCCATCCCAAGCGGAAACCGCAGGTGTGTCTGGAGCATGAGAAGCTCTCTCTGAGATGACTTGGTGGATTGTTGCATTGTGAACTTGTAGATGTCCTGAGTTCCAATTCTGGATCTCAGCACGATCCTCTTTTGTGACGACGTCGAGCTTACCCACCAGAGGTGGATTCGCTGCAAAACTTTGAAGTTGCTGGATCAAGTATCCCATCTGCTGCAGGAAACGAGCCATCTGGCGAGGATCAATGACCTTTTGATCATAGCGCGCCATGAGCAATGCAGAGTCGTCTGTCATCTCGCAATCGAGTAGAAGTGCACGATTGGTGCAGGGAACAAATGAATCGTCTGATTCCTCAACAGTGCGATGTAGATCACAGGAAGACGCTACTGCTTTGCCGCCGGTGACTCGTAGGACAGTTTGGAATCCACAAGCTGCGTCTGCAGTGCTGCGAATGTCACAGAGGCCAAGCTGCGAAGACTCACGTGTGGCATCTTTATGAACAGTGACATCGTCCATGACATGTGTCAAGGATCGATCATTGTCGCAAACAACGCGAAGAGGCACCACAGTCCGTGATGGGCCTTTATCGTTCATGACATGCGGTCGCTCAACCACTACTCCGAAAAGTACCTCGGAAGAGTGCATGTAGCGTGATAGAAGCACTCCCAGCGCGGTTCGACAGATAACTGTTCGAGACCACTTGTGCGCAGCAGAAGCAGGGTATGAGATACGATGCTCTGCAGGCGAGTTTGGAGCGGGCATGGTAATGTGGGAGGGCAGAGGAGGGTAGACAAAGGCATCCAGGCCGTCCATGTGTTTCTCCCAGAATTGGGTCACATGGCTTGGGTCGTTTGCGTGAGGGTTCGCTGCTACCTCAAGCTGTTTAGGGTCTTTGACCTCTTTGCCCTCGTAGGCTGCGAGAACCTGTTTGAGGACGCGTTCCCGCATAGCCTTGTCCACAGAAGCATGACTGAATGTCCAAACAAGCAGTCTCTGTGTCGTGCATGGGTTTTCAAGGACAGCGTAGCGATTGCAACGCGGGCCAGTGATAGCAGCAGCAGCTTCATCCTGAACGACATCTTCCTTCTCGTCGATATCTATTCCAGAAATCCACGACAAGAATCTGTCCTTCAAGATGACCTGATAGTGATCTCCGGGCTTTGTTGTGAGCACATAGGTTCTCAAAGCCGGGGTCTGACGCACGGTGTTCTTCCATGCAGTGGCTAAACGGCGAATGTCCACGTTTGCCGGCAGCTCATAAATGGCATGGCCCAGAGCTTGTTTCCCATCATGGGCAGTAGAATCCATGACATCGTTCTGGAAGGCCGTGCAAGGCAGGATATTCTCGATCTTCTCTCTATTCAAGCCGAAGCGCTGGGAGACTTGATCGTAGAGGCTGTCGAGGTTTGTATCAGCTTCACTAGGCACAGTCGATGGTGGAGTACTCATGTCTTGCAGCCCATCATCCATAGTGTTGAGTGAAGCCATGTTGAATGAACAAAATAGGTGTTAAAATGGGATATTTTCTGATGGCCTGATTATTGCAATGGATTTGCAATCTTTGCAGAGAAAAGAGCTGTACTGGCGAATAGATCGATTAACATATGAGTTCCGGCTCGAAGCGATATCAGCCACTGTGATATCGTTGGTAGCCGCCTTGCATGACGATATCACGACAAAAGAACCACGGCTGGTCGGAAAGACATAGGGCCTTTTGGCGAAACAAGACGGCTCAGAATCATACGGGTCTCGGTCACGGGAACCCTAGCTGCAGATCATTTCCCGTGTTTTAGCTCCATGATATCCGCTTCCTGTCTCAGTTGTTGGCTTGAGGTCTAGCTGTTTATGTCCTTATCAGGTTTCCTTTTGTCCTTGAGGCCTGAGACACGGAGTCACACGTCACATCAGGTTGAGGGATACCTAGTAAGCCACAGCATATTTCCGTATCTTCATATCTTCGTATCTTATCCATTGTGGCAATCCAAGCGCATATTGATGCCTTGTCCCTTGTGCCTTGGGAGACCGAGACAGTCTCGGAGGGTTTGATGTTCCCACTTTACTAGCCAGCCCTATCCTAGACACTATTCCTTTCAGACATCTGCATATGAAAGTTCTTCTCGATCTCGTAAAGCTTGTAGGCCTTATGCGGCAGGTATCACACCAATTGGAGAAACAGCTGATGACACGAGATCGGCAGTGAGGCATGCATGTCTCAGGGCCCCAGAAGGTAAGCTATAGAGGGAACGCGGCACGTACCAATCCCAATCTCGATCTAGTAAGACATTCACATCTTCAGCCCTTGAACTCAGCTAGTTCTTTATCGGGTGAAGGTTGACCAACCGGCAGCTGACTTAGCGGTGATCTACTAAAATATGACAGCTCAATTATCGCGTCGGATTAATCCCGCGTGCACTAATGCTGCTTCCATACGGTTGCTGAACTGACACCCAGTACATTTAGCTCCGATTGAAGCTTAGCGACACTTTCCATAGTATAAATCGTGCAGGTGCTGAACAAACAAGGCCTGTTCACAGTCAACAATCATCCCCATCCACCAAACATGTCAATCTGCGCCTCCCCATTCTCCAATTTGGCCTCGTTCATTTCCAACCTGCTCCACCAAGCAGGGAACGGTTCACTGGCAGGACACAAGCTGCTTGTTTTAACACCATGGAAGGTCAGCCATGAGCGCTTGAACAGCCTCCACAAGCAATATCCCGGCCTCATAATCGACATTATAATACAAAGCTGGGACGCTGTGAGCTACGATGATATCCCACCAAAGATCTGCTGGGATGACATTACCATGCTTGTCACGGGTAGCTGTTTGCCGCTCAATGGTGAAGCTCCGAGGCTTCAGTATGTTCAGCTACTGAGTGCTGGAGTCAACTTTTTGTTGGAAAACTCACTGTTCAAAAGCTCTGCTATCACTTTTTGCACGGCGAATGGCGTTCATGGGTATGTTTCCGCCCGAGTTCAATGTTGAGTGATGCTGATGAACAGCTAGGCCGCAGATAGCAGAATGGGTTATTGCCACATACTTGATGTCTCAACATAAACGTAAGTCTCTCAATTAACAATTTGTACCAGTATCTAATACGTGGTGACTATAGTACTGCAGTACTGGCAGCTCCAACAAGAGTCAAGGTGGTCTCAGCTTGGCACGCCTGACGATGCCACTGGGCAGAAAGTGTTCGTACTCTGGAACCTCAAGTGATAATTCTTTATTAATATTCCCTAGTGGTATCCTAGGATACGGCAGTATAGGCAGGCAAGTGGCGCGCATTTGCAAGGCCATGGGAATGTCTGTCCACGCCTACACTCTACATCCTCGCACGACGCCCAGATCTCGACGCGACGAGGGATACATCCCTGGAAGCCTTGGTGACCACTATGGCACTTTGCCTGACAGGTGGTACTCCGGTGGCTCAGCCGGTGAACTTCACGATTTTTTGGCTTCTAATTTGGACCTACTAGTGATTTGTACACCATTAACAGCCAAAACGACACATCTCATCGCGGAGCCCGAGTTCAAGGTCCTGGGGCGAAACAGAACGTTCGTCTCGAATGTATCGCGAGGTCCCATCATCCATACAGACCATCTCATCGCTGCTCTCGAGGACGGTGTGATCCGAGGTGCTGCGATTGATGTTATGGACCCTGAGCCACTGCCAAAAGACCATGCTTTATGGACGACGAGGAATCTGATCATGACGCCACATATAAGCTATGGGTCGACATCGTACATAGATCGTGTTTTGGAAATTGTGCAATTGAATCTTGGTAAACTTTCCAAGGGGAAATCTCTCCTGAATGAGATAAGCAGGACCAAAGGATACTAGGCGCACAGGCAGGCTGATTCCAACCTCTAGGTTACTGGGAATTTGGCTAGGGCGGAAAACTTGGGGCTACATGGTTATGAACATATGGAGAAACAGATTTAGGCTAGCAGGGTATGTAAAAGGTAGAAAACGCCAACTTTACGTTCCATGCTGAATACGATTATCCCCACTTGGTAAGCAGGTTACACAGCTTGTCTAAGATGGCTTTCCGAAATCTGTTCCCCTGCCTCCAGCCTGCTCGACCAGTGATTGCATCTTGATCCCTCGGGATTGCGAACTGTGTTGACAGGCATGATGTTTGATCAGCGGATAACGTCAACACACCACTCTGGGTTTGTTCTCAAACTGCTTTTCTATCTACAGCAGCATAAATCATGTAAGAACTCAACACCGCAGATTTACCCAAGTTTTGCGACATCTTGTTTTTCGCCTTTCGTTTGATGTTTTTTCATCTATAGATGTTACCCTATGCTTTATCCTACCTATGATTGGTTGGCCGCCTGGACAGGAGATTGAGGCCCGCATATAAGCTCAATCAACAGGAATCGAGATAGTATCGTTTTGGTTGTCTTCAATTCTCAGCCGGATCAAAGCGAACTATTTAGATAAAATCAGGGCCCACGTTGAAAATGAAACCGTTTCCTTGTAGTGTCTGTTTTGTGTCAATGGAAGGTTCCTCGCATTACGGCCTTTAGCCATACCTCCCGAGACTCTTAGAATTGGGGATGAGTCATTGGCTTGAGCAATGAGGTATTACCTCCTGGAGGTTTCGATTGGCGGTTGTGTCTGTACCATATGAAACTTTATTGACTGTGCATGGCGTCATGACTCATGACTTCAATTCCATCAGCATACTCTGTACTGCATTACGCTTTATCTCAGACTTCAGTCCTCGCGCAAGGCAAATGATGGCCTCAATCTGATAATGCAGCATACGTGGAGGCGTCATCCTATCAGCCCTGTCTCAGCCTCTCTCATACCCGATTGCATGATATGGATCACTCGACCCCTGTGCAGCTGAGAGAGTAAAGACTAACGGAAATCCCGCCCGCCACGGCCCGTCGATCAAAATTTCCCGACGCCAAGCTGGCCAAGGAGAGGAGAGAGCTTGTAAAGCGGGCTGACACGGTATGTGCCACAACTGAGGCTCATATTGGGAGCCGCTTCGGCTGCAGCCACAAAAGCCCCTCAGCACACACTGGCCATAAAGGGCTTGATGGCGGGCGGCTGACCACGCAGCAATAGAAGCACAGGGCCATCGGGCGTTCAGTGGCACTTATGACAGACTGACAAGTGCAGGCGAGCAACTCAAAAGCGGCTTGGGGAGTCACTGGGTGGCGCGAGAAGACAATTGCGGTATGGCAGCGAGGGGAAGCGAATAGGCAATCATTAGCTGTCGTATGTTTCCTCAATTATGAGGCGGCACGCTTTACCCCGCAAACTATATTAGCATCAAGTTGTTGTCAGGCAGATCGGCCCGCTCCGCGAAGATAGCTAAAGCCTGACGAAGGACCTGTATTATGCATTCGCCCTCAAAGAAAAAAGCCTCCTGCTGCATTACAGGTATTGGCTGTAATGGAGCTTCCTGTCTTGCCTCATTATGAATACCGACAAGTTGCTTCATATATAGTGGCGGAGGTGCGCGATTTTCTCAACCAGCATAGCCGAAGTCTCCTCGACCCATTAATGCCTGATACTTAAACCTGCGGCTACACTAAAAGAAATCATACACTTTGCCAGCCGTATTGCACGTTACTTTGTCGAGCTGATGTGGCTAGCTACAAGTTTGCAGGGGCCGCTCATCAACTGCCGTCCATTCAAAGGGGGCCCGAGCGATGATCATTGACCAGTTGGCCCTCTGTGCACGTTCGAGTCCTGCAGGGGACATCATTCCGTCATTACAGCGTGAAGGTCGTTGGCATTGTGGATGGCTATATGGAGCTCTGAAGAAGTAATGGCGGACGCGCCGTTGCGATCAGAGCCCCACTAAGAATAATCTACAAGGTAATCCACAGTGCCAAGATCCATAAGGCTGCAAGGACAGAAAAAGGGATAGTCGGGAACAAGTTCTGCAACCTTGCGACTAGCCACATCAGCTCGACAAAGTAACGTGCAATACGGCTGGCAGAGTGTATGATTTCTTTTAGTGTAGCCGCAGGTTTGCGGTTCAAGTAACAATGGTTTAATGGCATTTGGGCAAGTGAGTTGAGAAAATACGTTATCTTGCCGCTCTATCCACCTTGTCTGCCGCCGTACACAAAGCAACTCATCGGTAAATGTCGTGTAAGGCGAGAGACTCAGCTCGGTTACAGCCAACAACTGCAATACAGCAGGAGGTTTTTCTTCTTTGAGGATGAATCGGTAATGAAGATCATCTGGTCAGGACTCAGGGATCTCCGCGGAGCGGGCCAGTCTGCCCAGCGACGACTTGATGCTGGCATGGTGGGCAGAGAAGCCTGTCACCTCACAACCGAGGAACATATGACAGCCAATGATTGCCCATTCGTCCCCATCGTTGCGAATTGCTGGCCTGCTTGTTACAAATGTCACTCCACATCAGATTGCCCTGTGCTCCAGCTACGTGGTCAACTGCCCGTTATTAAGCCTCTTTGTATGGAGTAGTATGTATCGAATTCTGCCTTGCTTATCCCAGCGAAAGGGCTGTTGTGGCTGCAGCCGGTCAAGCAAGCCATTTTTAAGCCTTCGACAGGGTTTGCATCAAACCGAATACGGCAATGGACCGAGGTTGTTGTCTCTTTCCCCCAAGAGCTTTAGAAACTGCCCAAACCGGTCGGTAATGCAGAGGGTTTCGGACCACCAGCTCCATCACACCATAGCAATCTTTAATATCGTTTAGCACTTTGCCTTTCAGCTGTTGCACTTGTTGAAAGTGCAACTCGATGCTAGCGCCAGGTTTAATGGCTGATTTACAGAGCCGACAAAACAGCATCTGATATTCCTCGTTCATGTGGATGCAATTCTCCATTATTTCTGGTTTGAAATATATGTTGGCTTTGATTCTGTTTATATGTCTGTCAACAAGCTATTCCATGCTGCGTAACCTTTACCACAAATCGGCGCTAGCTAACCCTAAGCACCAATCAGCGACTCGCTTCGACTAAAGCGATAAGAGCTAAATATGTTGACCCAGCAACCCCGTTTTGGTAAACGATTTGGCCCAAATCGCCTGCGAATAATACCTAGAGTGCCAATAGAATATGGTTTACAAGGCATGATGCGGTAACTAGGATCTTTTATAAAGCCTTAAGCTAAGCAGCCAGCCTAGTAAGAGGTCGAGAAAGAGCCACTGGCCTAAAAAGAGACTAGCCTCTGGGCCGACCTAGTAGTTACCTTGCGAACAATCCGCTATTTCTATAATATCTAAACCCTCACTATTTTCAAGGTTTCTGTTAAAGAAGACTCTTATATCACCCTTCGAGCGGCTGCAGAAGAACAAACGTAAAAAATATAGATCCTTAAGGGCCTTTTTCAATCCCTCATCATCTCAGCAGGTGGCTTTATGGACCTTGAGACGGTCAAGACCTACCAGAAGTTTCAGGAGATCGTAGGTTCCTTTGCAGCTAACCAGCTAGAATGCTCTATTAGGCTTGCCCTGATGAGGACTAGGGCGACTTCATCGGCTTCTATAGCTCAAGATATCTCTAGGAACCTAGCTAAATTGACTTGGAATACCTCTAGAAGGTCTTTCTAAACAGCTGATAGCCTATTTTATCCCTAGGTACTATTAAGAGGCGATTAACCGTAAATCGGCTAAGAAATTCAGTTATTTCGCTTCCAATTTCACGTCAAATCGTCTAACGCCAGGCCGAGCTACTAATTGGTCAAAAATAACCCCAACCCCACACTTGGGGTTAGCTAGCGCCGACTTGGGGTTAGAGCAATACAGAGGAAAGGGGACTTTAATCAATAGAAAAACAACAAGACTGCTTCTCTCTTTGCTTTCTATCACCGTGATTAAAGAGGCAATACCAAGCAGCAATGGAAGACATAATACAGCTTAATCACGAGTATCAGATACTGGTCTGCCGGCTATGTCAAGCAGCCGTTCGGCCCGGCGCTGGCATCGAGTTACACTTTCGACGGCAACATCAGCTTAAGGGTCAAGTGCTCAAGGACATCAAGGACTACTTTGGCACACTTGAACTAGCTGACCCGACGCTTATTATGATACCAGATGATAATAGGCCGGCAATTGAACAGCTTACTATTTCTAATGGATATAGCTGTTGCATATGCCGATATCTCACTATTGCACGGGATAATATTGTCCGTCATTGGCGAGAGGCAGGGCATGGTGTAGCAGAGGAACGATGGACCGAGGTGCGGCTGCAGACGTGGATGCGAGGAAGGAATTACGCGCGCTACTGGATTGTTCGAGATGACAGCGATATCGACGGCCCGGCTGATACGGCTAACGCAGCTGATGCTAGAAGTCAGAGCGCTATGGATGAGCTCATTACTGCAAGTCAGGCTCGATTGAAAGAGGAAGACGCCGCACGACTACGGAAGGGTGACTTGAAGGAAGATATCGACCGTGATTCGACATCATGAAAAAGGTGACTAGACGTGGGCGTAGGGAGCTGACCAAAACTACTTTCCATACACTATACCCAGTCTCAAGGTCATTTAGATATTATAAAAACTCTTTTTATCTTCATTCCTGCTCTCGTTATGACGTTATCGCTCGTATTAGTTGTGAACCTCGTCGTCGCTTCGCCAGCCCATAGCCAATCAGAATTTCGTGGTCAAAACTAAACCCAATTCGATTTTCGTGGTCAAAACTAGTCCTTCCACGAGCTAGCGCACTGCATGCCCGCGCTAAGTCTGTTTAGTCAAGTAATCTCCACATCTGTAACCTTAGGGGGTTTACAGATGTATTTGTGTAGTACTTTGTTTGTTTTGTTTTATCCCTACCAGTCCCAAACTTCTATTCTATACGTCCAAATAGCACCTGTTAAGCCTTCGAGTATGAATGAGTCACTTGGTTCTGAGCTCGGACGTAAGAGGCGCGGACGACCACGCCAATACGCTACTCCTCAGGATAAAACGAATGCGAACGTCAAACAAAGGCGAGCAAAGCGGCAGAAAGTAACTTCTAACAAAAGGGCTGAGCAACATGCTCACTTCTACAACGCGGGTACTCTCTCCTTACCCCCTGTTTCACTTCAAGTCGATGGTGGAGCCTCGGTCCAACGGTCTGATCATCGACTTGAGAGTGCCGCTATGCTATCAGAGATTGGACGTCACGCTCCGGAACTTGATGGTCCAGATTTCTCGCATCTCCTTCCTCCGCCTACCCCTCCCCTAGAGCTATATTTGCCAGGAGGGTCCCCTTTGGGGAGTGATGAAGTTCCAGGAGTACCGTTACTAGTTTCGGGACATTCGGAAGGTGATACAGAAAACCTAGCTCCAATGGCTGCGGTCGACACTATGGAAACCTCACCACCCGCTGATGCAGACCATGAATATCGAGTGAAACGTCTTGGACGTCAGCTGGTACAGCAGTTAGTTAAGTTTCAAGGATGTTGTACAGACTGTCACCGTTCAGCAAAGGTCCAGCACGATCAGACCCAAAGGGAGCATATCGGCCTTGCTGCTTACCTGGAAAGCACTGCAGACATTTGTCCTGAGGTTCTGAGCTCTACTCGCATTGCATCTCCAGAAGATGACCTTTCTGGAAAGATGAGTAGCTCAGACCGGCGACGGGTTTATTGTGGCCTCGGCTCTGGAGGTCAGGCGCCTCATATCTGCTTGAATGAGGACGAACGAATCACGCATGTTGCTGGGGTTAGCTTTGACGTGGATAGCGTCACAGGGTTTCCCAGCAACCTTGCCATCGCCAAGCAAGGAATTCGCTGGTCTCCTACCCAGATGCCTGTTTCAGACCTGCAGTCGGATCTCCACCTCTGCCCGAGACCGGTGCAATACCTGGATATGGTGGGAGACCAACGCCGAGTCCACCGTCCTGTACATCAAATCCCGCATTACACTTTCGGTCGCCTCATCGGATTCGAAGATGTATCGCTATACTTGCTGTTCCCTAACTTATACCGGGAAGAGCAAAAGTCTAGTCGGCTCCGGGACGAAGATTTCCGCACATGGATGGACGGTGTGCTGCTTCCTATCATTCACAACCATTATAGCAATTCCCATGTCCAACACTACCCCTCGAGCTATGATCACAGTAAGTACAACGCCACCGCTCGCGGCATTGAGACGCTTGCCCAAAGAGTGCATCCAGTTGCTCGAGAGCAACAGCTCAAGTATTACCTCCCGCCTGAGTCTTTGGGAGCTGTATGGGCTTCCATTCAGCATGCGGTTCAGGAACCAGGTTTCCGTCACTTCCGCGACATTACTGTGCTCCTACAAGCCAAGAACTTGAAGGTCTTAACGAAGGACATCACCTGGTCACAAACAATGGCACGATTCCGGAATTACTGGACCCACGCGATCGACGAAGAGTATGTCACAGCGGACTTCTATTTCGATGTAGGAAAGGAGACCTGCCCTCAACAGGCATCTCGAGCTACATCGATCGGTGATGAAGGTGTATTGAATGGCAATATCGACAATTTGGCGTGCACTCCGGCTGGGACGCTTTTGTACAAGCGTTGTTGTCTCCAATCGTACTCACATCTAGCGCAAAACGATGTCGCCGCCCAAGAAATTGAGAAGCAAATGTTTTATCCTTTCAGTATGCTCCACGACACTGGAAGCCTGACTGTTGAGACGGGTCAGCGATCCTCACGGCGCAAAGCTGGACTTCTGTATTCTCAGTTCTACCCCAGTGTCAAAGAGGTTTTCGCGGCAGGGAACGTTTATCCATTCACTAATACCGCAATCGAAACCCTTGCGTTGGACAAAAAGTTACGACGAACTTGGGAATTAGTCGGGGGCGCCCTCAGTCATCAGCCAGCAGCGTTGATGAAAGCATACCTATATACTAAGCTCCGCTGCCATTTCGCTTTGTTGGGGTCAATAAAAAAGTCGTTCGGTATCAGGGAAGAGCATCGTGTCTCTAACGGCCTCTTCAATGCTATCGACACAGAGTTCCATGCTCAGCAGTTGCAAGATGAGCATTTTATGGCACCGGCCAATCAGAACTCTCCGTACTACAACTTCACGACGGAAACTGTGCTACGCTGGCTGCGATGGAATATTAATAAATTCTGTGTCGGATTTGAAATGGTCTACAGCCTTCAAGACCCTCACTTCGTAACATGGGAACATACCCGAATCATGCTCATGTTCCTTCGATGCCTCCAGTTCTCGTACTCTGGAGGCCTCATACAAAAATCTGGCGGTTGTTGGCAAGATCTTCAACTTCAACCCGATTCAAGCCAGCCCAATGGACTCCGACGGACGGAAGGTCTCGGATTTCGACATACTATGGAGACTTATGGGTATGCGTGGTTTCTTGATAAGGTCGATTGGGAAACGCTCACGTTCAAACAACCTCATGCAGCCTTCATGATGTTCAACAACCCGTCCATGCAAGCTGCCTACCATGCTCGATACCGTCAAGTGCGAGATGTACGGATCGATTTTATTCGAGTGGATAAAGCTCGACAATGGATGATTGAGTTTAGCTCGGTCCCTGACTGTCTACAACTCCTGGAGAAATACCTCCAACAGCTTTGCTTGTGTGCTTTTCGAAAAGATGTCTTCACCTATATTAAGTCTGTGTTGCATCCCGATCATGTGGAAGCAGCCCTAGCGGGCGAGGTACCTCTCTGCTATGACAGTGTGCACGATGCTCTGGCTGAGCGCCACCGCCCGCCCCAGCTTGCGTATGGGAACCGATTAGCAGTCAAAAACATTGATGTCCTATTTGCATGGCTCTGGGAATGGAAAGATGGCCACTTTGAACGCAAAGGATGGAAAGATAAGCCGTACCGTATGCTATTTCAGCAAAGTTTTCAGGCCGTGAAGACCGCTCGAGGTGTAGACGCTGCTCGAAAGTGGCGGCAAGAGTTGAAGAAGTCATTTTTCAAAAGCCATTGGATGCTGCCCTACCCCCAGAGCCAAGGATTTATGCGCAAAGATAAGGAGACCAAGGAATTTGTATGGTGGCCCAGCTTTCACCGTGGACTTAATTCATACTACACACAATTGCAACAACTTGGTTCGCTTGCACAGCCACTACCAACATCCAATATCAAACATCATCCGAGCAACGGTTGGGAATTATCACCAGGCTACTTCACGAATAGTCATATGCCATATGTTGTGCACCCAGAACAGAAGTTACTTCGCATCTCTCAGGACGAGTTGTTCGGTAAGCTGGTTATCCTTCGGGAGCAGAACTTGGCTTCCTCACCTCGGAACATGACGACACCGTCAGTGGTTGTCAGCGAATTCAATATCTCCACGCCCGACCATCTAGGTAATGCCGAGAAGTGGTGCGCGAGAAGGCGAATGTATGTGCTGAAGACGTTCGAAGAAAGCGAGTCACCCGGTGAGTGCGCCGCCTTTCTCCGGAAAGCCCTTGAACAATACGAGCTTCTTCAACACCATCAGCGAAATTTACGCCGGAATCGCCGGAATCATGCTTCTAAGCGACTAGAAGTCGAATCGGATTCAGACCCAGAAGGCGATGATGATTCTGAGGCCACCTCAGATGAAGAAAGCCTTGGAGTGAAGCGACAAGAACAAGCAAAAACAGTCCGGAATATCGAAGCCCGCATGCGAGAGCTCATCACCCAGCACCGGCGAAAAGAAAAGAAGTGGCCAGGAGCATACGACAATCTTCTGAGGGAGTTCCATCATAGGCTACAGAGAGTTGAGTGACCAGCGCCTTGCGTACTATTATCGGGAAGCATTCCGTAACGACGGTCGTTTCACGAGAGAATATGGCCACCAGACCTTGCCGCGAGACGTCATCAAAACGACCCCTCTACAGCGGCGAGCCATGGAGGGCATCATTAATGCGCTGCAGAGGCAGGACAAAATGATAAAGGAAGGTGCAAGCAGCGACGATAATGATGACGAAGGGATGGATAGTGGGAGCAATGAGGAGCGTGACGCCGAGCTGAAGCACACTATCCGCAAATTTTACATCTTGCTTATCTGCCACACTGTCGGAAGCAGGCCATTCCGGTCTGCTATCTTGAGCTTCTGTGCTATGCTCAGCTGGACGAAGGCTCTGACGCGCCGGGTAGATAACGAGCAGCATAAGCGGTGCACATGGCGCGAACCAGGGAACTTTAATAGCAATCTGTCGGCACTTACCTAGACTGCCTAGCTTATCCTGTTTGACTTCGTGTACTTCTAGAAGCAGGACGACAAAGACAGAATCCCCGATCTGCTAGATTAAATGTGCAAGAAGTACTTTTAGCAGATAGCAGAGACACCTTTTGGACATATACTATAATAGAGGCTATATCTCTTTATAGCCTTCTATACCAGTCTTACTAAGCACTAAGCCTGCTAGTCCCTTAATAGGGAAATAGTTAACTATATAAGGACGAAACTATATATAAAATAAGTAACATAGCTAGTTAAGTCTAAGTTCCGCTAGGCGTACTTACTTTTATATAATAAGCTCTTATTTAGAATAAGGGATGTTACTCTGATTAAGGCATAGAGGCTATATGATGATCTAGATATAGGCGACTACGGCGCTTTATAGTTAATAGACGAGAGGAATCGCAAGATATTAGCAGGGACGTATAACGCCTTGCTCTAATAGATTAAAGAGAAGGCAGATCTACGGCAAGTATTCATGCAGCTAGATCCAAATAGTAGGGTTTGCCTCTGCCCTAAGGCGATAGCTATCTATAAGGCGCATATTCAGGAGTTCCTTAAGAGGATACTAGCACCCATCTCAGTTCCTTTAGGCCCTCCATTATGCTCCCCAGAACTACTCTTTATTATATATATTAATATAGGTGCCCGCTGCTGATTAGTATTTCTATAGGAGAAGATAGTTATAATATATATATAATATAGTAAAAGCCAGGAATAGACCAGGGAGGAGAAGGATAACATCAGATTCCTACCCTTAGCCGTTAGAAACCTTCTCTTAACATATCTCGCGTTTATACTGCCCTTACGTCAGGCCTTTCTACGTTAGAGCAAGCCGGGGGCTCTACTTTCGCCATACCTATGGTTAAAGCTTAGTGGCGAGGTCTAGAGGGACGGTATGGTCTCATCCTGCCTCCAGAGGGCATACATATAGGCAGAGGTGCCCCAGTTCTAGGTAGCATGGTGGCGCCAAGTTGCTGCTTTTATTACAAAGGAGAAGTTTAGCGCCAAGGAGTAGGCTAATTTTAATATAAGTAAGATTACAGCGTCTAAAGAAGTTAAGGATAAAGCAGATCTTACATATCTTGCTAAGATAAGTAACTATACCTTCTAGACATTTAACTATAGCTATGC